>OMNZ01000417.1:0-10382 GCA_900303255.1 Lesueurigobius sanzi | reverse complement strand
ACTGCAAGTTAACATTTTGGTAAATTTAATTCAAGCCCATTGAAATGACAGAATTCAGTTTGAAATCATTTGTAAAACTACTGTCAATACAACAAAATAGTACTGCAAAAACTACACTTTCACTCAAAACATGGCCAAATGAAACAACAGCTTTACCCACTCCACTAAAGAAAAAAACTTACCTTAGGCTCAAAAGCAGCTGAAACTAATGACCCCTGGGCAAAGGTTTTTCTCTGGCTTCGTTGATTAAAATCAAAACATTTATTTGTTCTGTCTCGTTTCTCTACCTTTTTCCAGATATAATTTTGCAGCTAAATAAAGCTGCAGCTTTAGATGCTGCACGATTCACTTCTGAAATAAAATGAGCTCTGCAGCCTAAAGGAAGCCTGAACATGTGTCTGAAGGAGAAAAATACTGTATTATACCGTAAATTTGGATATAAACTTCCTGAATAGATATTTAGGTCATTTCCTGTGTAAATCTATGGTAATCAACCATTTATTACGGAAACAATTGATTACTGTTAAAAAGTGCTGTATTTTTACGGTAATTTCTTACAGTGTGCCTGGGGGGGGGCCCTGGTGTATTTTAGAGCAAAGTTCTGTCTAACCCTTACATTATTCTAATTATAAAACATAAAATATTAATACTCAGGCCCCTAAAGAATGTTTTTCTCCTCCGAGTCCTATGCCAAATAGGTCCACTTTAAGATTCCAGTTGGCTTTATTGTCAATCAATCAATCAATCAATCAATCAATCAATCAATCAATCAATCAATCAATCAATCAATCAATCAATCAATCAATCAATCAATCAATCAATCACAATCACAATTCATCCACATGAAAACTACAGAGTTGAAATTATGCTCCTCTCAAACCCTTGGTGCAAACAACAAACTAAACCTCCAAATATTTACACAATGTACACAACATTTGGTTGGGTGCGTGGCTCAAGGACAAGACAAAGGCATATTGTATCATGAACAAGAGCCCCATTAGGCTCTATTTTGTAAATACTCTTGCACATACTCTACTGAATATAGCATTTGAAGACAATAGAGTCAATGGTAACACACATACTTCACATGCACTAAATAGCATGGTACCTAAAGTGTAATACAATGGTAATCATGCATATGGAAACAGGGCTGCAAATTGCATTATCTCTATCACACATTATTGTAAAATAAAGTGTGGCTGCCTCATTAACCTAAGTGGCCCCATCAGATTGTATTGAGTCCGTGTTGGAACAGGTCTAGACTGTGGTCAGCACTGGCAGCTCTCATCAGCAAATCAATACAACTTTTTTATACTCACTCACTTTTCCACCAATCAATGCAACTCCGGAGAGAGACAGCGGTCCACAGCACATCAAACTGTTTTACAATGAATGGAGCCACTGCTGGGAATAAGTGGGAAGTTAGTGTTCGACTTGCAGCGTTAACTTGTGTAACTTCTGACCTGAATGTGCTAAAAGGTGGAAAGTGGAAATGCGCAGGAGATGTAATCCTAAACTCATATTTCAAACAATTTCAGGACCGAAAAATATATGAATCGGTTATTTTTCACTCTTCCAGACAATTTGTAATTCATTCTAGCTCAGTCTTGTATTCTTATTCCAACATTGCCTCTGATCTTAATTTTGTCTGGCTATTACTCAGCATCCCTCTTCAAATGTATCTGCTACCAATTCTCAGAAAATATCATCTCATTCTGGCCTCTGTGATTTTTCCTTAAAGTGTCCAATGTGAGCTTTGGTCTTGTCACTCGGCAAGGAAACCTCAACATCTTCAGTTCTACAACCTCCAGCTCTGGCTGAAAGGGTCAAAACAAATCTATAGAGGCTTGAGAGGGTCAAAAATATCCCACAGCAACCAGTGGAGTCAAACTCCAGCAAATATAAAAGGGCAAAACTTTAGAGCCCTCATGGGGGAAACAGTAACAGTGCGTTAAGTTCACAAACTCGTATTTGCAAAAAATGGTTAAAAGATAATCAGCCTCATGGGTCAAAAGTCAATCTATTCATGCATTTCAGTCTCATGACTTTTTCTTCCGAGTAGACAAAATGCTTGAGGAAGAGTAACATTTACATTTACTTCAAAATAGTACTACTTCAAGTCCATGTTGCATTCTGATTGACTATACATAGATTTACATTGACACATTTTGTAGTCAAATACTTCTTTCCAGACACATGTTTTGAATTCAGACTCCAATACCCACAATGCCTTAGGCATTTCCCTGAAGTTGGCATTTGCGTCAGAGCAGTGTCCTCAGTGAAGCCTGCGGCATCAACAATGTCTGCCATGTCTTTTGGCTACTGTTGGTTTTACAAAGAGAAGCTTTATAGGGCTCTAGTTCAGTAGGATGCTTCTTAAAGGTTCTCACACGATGCTATGGCACAATATAAAAAAAACACTAATCTATTTGTTCAAGCACTTTTTCTGGCCACACACACCAGCAACATATTGTATTTACATTCATTTCAATACTGTATTTATTTTTTGTTGTTGTTTGGGTTTATTGTTTAAATTTTTTTTCAAAATGGACCCCCAACTCTGTGCTGAGGGGGTATGAAGTACTGCTGCTCTCCTCAGCTAAGCAAAGTCAATCCTGGTTAGTAGGAAGGATGGGAACCATGTGGGAATACCACGGGGCTGTAAGCTTGGGGCAGTGTTCGCCCGCCAATCCAAAGGTTGTCGTTTTTTATCCTGTCAGTGGCTCACATGCACCAAAATCTGATCGTGAACTCATGTCTGGAGTTGAAACTCAGACCTCAGACGTCCTGTGTCCACTCAGCTATTGGCCAGAGAGCCTTTGACTCCAAAACCAAACATGGAGGTGCAATCACCATTAATCAGTTTCAGCTGGTGCTGCAGGTGGAGATGATTGAAGGGTGGAGTGAGCAGATTGATCAACAAAACAGTTGCTCTAAAAATGTGTAACCCGGACGTTTTGAATGATTATATTTCTGTAGTGAATGTAAACACATCACATCTAATCACTGTGTTATCCGATTAATCCAGTTATCTGAATTCTCTGGCCATGCAAACATAGCCATACAAGCGACCGCGATGTCGTCACGACCGTGGTTTTGTAGGCAACATGAATGTAATAAATATATAATGGTTCTATGATGGACAAAAACCTTGATTCCCTGGTGCTGTAACAGATCTGTCAAATAAATAAACCACGCAAATAAAGTGGATGCATCAGCTGTTTGCGGACCATTTGCCAAAAGATTGGGTGAAAATTACACAAGAAAACAACAGCAAACGCTTCGTCAAAATTCGTCCAGTGCCTGTGTACAGTTCACTATGAAGGAGAGTGTAATTGTGAATGCAGGACAAGCAATG
Organism: Lesueurigobius sanzi; assembly: GCA_900303255.1. Classification (NCBI taxonomy): domain Eukaryota; kingdom Metazoa; phylum Chordata; class Actinopteri; order Gobiiformes; family Gobiidae; genus Lesueurigobius; species Lesueurigobius sanzi. The sequence continues at coordinate 7,024 of OMNZ01000417.1, read as the reverse complement.
CAAGTTCATGTATTTTCATAAGTCCCACATATGTCCATAAACTTTGACTCTGAACAAATAAACAAACAATATTAACAAAGAACAATAGTAATACTATCCCTCTGTTGTGGTCTTTCCCTTTCCTATCCATCTTCACTCCCAAACCTCAGCATCTTCAGCACTAGCTTAGCACAATGTAAATCAGTCCATCTGACATTATTTTGAATTGTCAACATGCCAATATGACATTTAAAGTGAATGCTATGCACAAACAGTGTCTGAATAGCATGAATACTTCAGCCAGACTATTTTCTGATCCTGCACATTGCACTTTAAGCCACCGTCTGTGTTATTGCATAATTATTAGTTCCAGGTTCTACATCCTGCGCTGGTCCCATAGGATCTGAGAGTGGGATTTTTGTCTCTTTAGCTCACAGAGGTCAGACGAGGACACGGCAGCTCCCTAGCCTAAAACCGCCTTGTCCCGCACTAAAAGTTTTATAAAGCAGCTTCTGAAATGTATTCGCGGCCAGTGAGTCACCCTCTTTTCATGTGGTTACTAAAAAAGCAAATATATGTTTCGCCAAGAAGGGTTTTCAGCACTTTTAGGGTCCACAGCGAAGGCCACAGGGAGGAGAGAGTGCGCGTTTAAAATGAAAGGGATGATGAAAAATATAGCAACCATATCCGGCTGCTGCTGCTGCATGGGTTTCAGTGAGCACACACGCACGGACTGCAAAAATATTGTCCGATTTGTTCTGGGTTCAGCCCCAGTGTCAATATTAAACTGCTGAAATATGAATGTGCTGAAAAAGTCAAAATGGACCAAACTACCGTACGTTGCAAACCTTTTATGTTATAGCACAGCAATGGAAAAAAAGTATATTGCATAGTAAAAGTAAATGCTGATAATAATATGGAAAATGGGATGCAAAATGGTTTATCCAGTTGCCATGCTATTTCCATCCTATTAGCATGTTATTACTGTGCTGTAAAGTAAAGTGTGGACTTTATTTACTCTTCACAAACCCATAAAGGTTGACCAGAAGATAGAAGCCCAAATTTGGGCTATAATCATAATCAAAGGCCTAGATTTAGCTAGTTTGTTGACTTAATGAGACAATCTTTTCTAGGTTTTATCCGTATTGCAAGAAGCCACACTATATTGCAAAAGCACTTAAGTCTTCCATCTGACTAAGATTAACACATTTTATGCAAAGTCCTAAAATACAAAATGGAACTAATAAATGTGCAGAGGTTGTAATATTCTGATTTTAGTTAAAATGTAGTTTTCTTTTGGCCCCGATTTAGTGTTTAGTCTGCATTTTGACACAAATTAAATTGAAAAACAAATTACTTATGATTTCTGAGAAAAAGAAGAGACCAAGGCATTCCTCCCACATTCTAATTTTCTTTCTTTCCTTTATTGTGCTGGGCTAATATATATTTAATTGCTGGTTACGCGTATTGTCTCCTTGTTGGAGCCGATAGGCGTTAAAAGATTTAAATATATATTACCCAGCACAAGGCTTTTTAGAACATGTAAATAGAGAATTATAATGTGGGAGGAGTGCCTTGGTCTCTCGTTTTTCTCTTAAATTTTTGTTCCCCAAACACCAAAGAGCACCTTTCCCAAAGAACTACTTTATGGTACAGTCTTCCTGAGCACATGTCCAGTTTCTCTTACATTACCTATATGATTTGTGTTTAAATTGAATGGAACATACCACGTTGAAACAATTTAGTCAAATATCAATAATATCGTTATTGCACACCCTTATCGCATGACACAAGTTTTTTCAATACCGTGCAGCCCTGATCCTGGATTTGCGCAAGCATATCTTTAGTAAACCACTTTGTTTGTTTAAAAATGTTTGCACAGATGTTGAAGGTTTCCCTATAATCCTCATATGTTAAACAGGCTCTAGTCTTAGGTGCTCCTGTGGTATCACATGAACAGAATATAGTTCCCTATGTAGACAACTAAATGAGTACTAATTGTTCATTTGAAATATTTTCTTCCCCCACTAAAAAAACAGCCAGAGAGTCATTTTCAACCTAAGTATGCAATGCCCTTCTCTACCGTTTAAGTGTGGCCTGTCAGCCCAATAAATCATTGCACATTCTCATTGGTATAATATGGTCGGCACGGCAACAGTTATATTGTTTACCTCTACATATGTCACTTCCTGTGCCCATGTCCAATAAGGAAGTGAAAAATAAACATTGTAAAATCCTATGTGTAACTGTGTGAAATATGCTTTAGTGAAAACATGTGTCATATGCACTTTTTTTTTTTTAACCCTTTCTAAAAAAGGAGGAACTAAGAACGATACTAACAGGATTTAAATCAAATCCATGTTAATTTTGCATCATGTTTGCTTTTGTTTCTGATAGAGAAGTGAAATCATCCCAACATTTGGCAAACAGAAGGCCTTTCATCTCTGCATAGTTCAACGTGATGAGTCTAAGATCGATGGCTCTTTCCTGGCACTCATCAAAATATTTCACGCAAAAGCTGCTTTCCTCCGAGGGTGAAAAATCTAAAACAATTCACCAGATACTTTGAAACTGAAACCAACTGGATTCAACACCAGACACCGACAAAAACCAGGGTCATTATAACTCTAACTCATCTCAAACGTCATCAAAATATGTGCTTTAATCCACACAACATTCCACCAAATAAAATACAAACATATTTATTTGCAGATGTTTTTATTGGTGAAAAATACCTCAGAAAAACATGCATCTTTATTGTGAGGTTGCTCACTTCTCTATCGACCTGATTGTATTGTTGATACACAGTACATGTGACTCAGTTCATATCCATGGCAGCCAAAAATTAGGTTTAAACGCATATGACATATTAGACAACAATTTCACATAGTCAACAAAATTATACTTAAGATATAACAATTCAACAAATATTACTTTTTTTTTTACTGTTACCATCTGAAAACATACAGTTATAAGAGTATACAGTAACTGCCTATGGCTGTGCGACCCATTGTTGCAACATAAGTTCCGCTAGCTGATGATGTCAGCTGAGAAAGGTCTATACTCCTTTTGCTTAGTGTAGCCTGTGGATTTGCAACTCAAGTCTTGACTTAAATCACTTTTTGCATATAACTCTTACTATTTGTTTCTTCATTTGCATTCTTACAACAACAAATGGTTACGAACTCAGCCTCTTGCTAATGTTGTCTTCTTCTATGCAGTAATTTGTAACAGTTGGAGGCCAAATTTGTCTTTTATTGCCGTGTGGTTTGCTGAACTCAACGCCCAGACGAGCATCATGTTGTCTCTAAAAGTGTTTGTGGCCTGACCATTTGTCTGGACTTCACCACCGAGTAGCAACACCGAACAATGACATCTGCATTCAGCATTTGTTTGTCCGTAGACTCCTGGTTTTGAGGCGAGGTTCTGCTCTAAATATAGCCGCGTGTTCAGTGATTTCTGGTTCATGTGCAGTTTGTTCACAGCTGTCATCGGTATTTGAGACTGAGGTGACAGAATGCATTTGCGGCAGTGAGAGTGGTCCGGCCCAGTGGCCGTAAAGGTAAAAGCACATTGCACTGTGCTCTCATAAGATCATAAGATTGGCCTGTTGACTTGTGGTTTGGAACAGCTCATATGTCGTCCTTGTGTTACTGTCAGTTTTCCCTGGTAAACTTCCCATTCTGCAAAAGTCATGCATTTTCAGCGGTGCAGACTAATCAAGTGAAAGGTGAAAGTATTAATGGAAAGTGTTTCTATCACATCAATATCACAAGAGCACAATTCTTTAAAACAAACAAACAATTTCTATGAAGAATTGCATTTAACCCTTTCAATAGTTTTGTAAATTTATGTTGAATATTTTTTATTTTATTTACCTAAATGACATTTCACATTTGAAAGATTTTTATACTTTTGCTTAAGTAGAACTTTTGTCTAGGAGTCAATTCTTTGCTTCAGTACACAATTTGAATACTTCTCCCCCCTCTTCCATTTTTGTTTATTGATAGTAGAATTTTGGACATAGAGTTCATGGAACTATCTTGGAATATATTGAAAGATGTAATGTTTCTCTTGATATGAACCAAATGCTGTCCTGTTTGATTGGGTTACAGCAGTGGTTCTCAACTGGTGTGGCGCCAGGATCTACCATATGACCACAAGAATCAAAATATTTATTACGAACTATAAAATATTGTTCAGCTTCATTAAATCTGTTCAAAACAATGTAAAACACTGTGTTTTCTAGGGCTGGGTATTGCCAACAACTTCACGATGTGATACGTATCCTGATACGGGGTCCACGAGATTCAAGTGTCCATGTGTCGGGGCTGGTATGCCAACTGTATAATATTGTAGGAAAGAAAGACAAGACAGATTGAATCGTTTTACTTGCAAGGAGAGACCGATACAGAAATAAAGACCCAGTTACAAAGTCTATATCTCTATACTACAATCTCTGGGCTTCCTGCCGTCTCTCGATGCTTTTATTATTAATTGTCACGCCCCTAGTTACACCACACTGACCGGCTCTAAAGGGGAGGGAACACAACATGGCCGACCATTGTACATACAGTCGAAAGTGGAAAATCACAGACAGTATTGAGATGGCACACGTTTGCATATGCTTATCAGTCCTCTGCAACCATTGGCACAGCAGACGTCTCCTGTCTCAAGGCCGAGGTCAGGCTCCCAGGCCGATACAGACATAACACTTTTACTGAAACTCAGAGCAAAAGACAGTTTATACAGAAAGGTGTCACAGCTGGTAATAAATGATAAAATATGTACAATAATCCAACACCATGACACAATACTTATTCCAAAGAAACCAAAGAAAAAAATGATCTTTAGTGTACTAAATATAAGTTTTTATTATGCTGAATATGCTCAGCAAGTTAAACCTGCTATTGTAGTAGTTGGTGTGTGTGTTGTGATACGTTCTGAATTAGCCAAGGGGTCAACCAAGCATATTAAATTATTTTTACTTTATTATTTGCGTATCACGATACAGGTGTCTCGATACGATACATGTATTATCAAGTACTCCGCAACGATATATTGCCGATACGATATATTGAGCACAGCCCTAGTGTTTTCTGTATTTTCTGTATTGAACAAACCTATAAAGTTGAACAAAACCACAATTTTAACAGACACAGGTTGTGATTTCAAACATTTACATGGATAAAATATTGAAAAATGTTCTCGCGACCCATTTTTGGGTCCTGACACACCGGTTGAGAACCACTGGGTTACAGTTAAGATATAAGATAGTTCTTTATTGATCTCAATGGAGAAATTCACTTGGGGGGTGCAAAAAGTCAGGAAATGTGCCATCAAAGAAGAAAATAAGTTTGTAAATGTCTCTTAGCAGCTCTCTCTAAATAAACTATACAAGCAGCTAATAAATTATACAAGTTAGCTTTCTTTTTACAGATATACACTTTTCACACATAAACTAATCCATGTTTTTATATGGAATTACATGGATACTTGTGTAATATACTGTAAATTATAAATAGCTGGTCTGGGTATGTCTGTATACAGTATGTCAAGTCTACAAGCTGGTGGTTACTACTTACAGTATATACTGTATACCAAAGGCCCAAAGTTACAGGGATAGACTCAAGTTGGAGGTGGAATAATACATTTATTTATAGATTGTTCTTGCTAACACAGCACAGCCTAAACAAAACAAAAAACATTCATTGATATAATAATTAAAAAGGAACAGAAAGAAGAGAAAGAAAAAAGCAAAAGGTGAAAAAAGAGAAATCTATTATTAAACATATGGGGGATAAAAAGGAACAGAAAGTAAATAAAACTAAATTATAAATTAAGGGGTATGTGTATATTTAAATACATGCTTTACAACTTTACAACAACAATAGCAGCATGAGAACACAAATTTTATTTTGCATACCATATCTAGCACATACAAACAAGCCATTACAGTTTTCAAATGATATGACATTATTCTCTTTTTGCTTACAGAAAACTTCATTTCACCCAAGACATCTCTAAGCAGCGAGAACAAAATATGTTAAGTCATTCAAAAGTAACAAAAGACACTTAAGTGGCAGCTGAGGTATGCAGTCTAAATGTTGGTGTCTCTGTGTGTGCCTGTGTGTGTTGTGTGTATACAGTAGGCTAAGGTTTCCAGCTCTATAAAACCCTGATTGTTTGGGGGAAAGTGGAGAGGGCAGTGACAGTGCAGTTTGACCTCTTCCTGGCCCTGTGTAAACCTGGAAACCCCACTCCCAAACTGAAGATTCACAGATTGACTGTGTGAGGGACTTTTACTGGAGACTTCCTCTCGTCTCCACATCAGTAAATCCACGACTTTCACAAACTGCAATGTGGAAGGAACCGAACGCGCCAGATATTGACACAGCATCTTGCAAAGGTGTTTCTTTGCTCGTATAAATGGCATTACCATTAACCTCTTAAGCCCGTGGCAGTTTTTTCTGAATTTGTTCTACATATCCTCTGGAAGGCTTAAACAGCTTGTAAAATGTCTAAAATGTTCATATTGCTCTCATATGATATGAATGTCTATGGGGAGACTGTAGATGTGAACATTTTCAAGAAAATCATAGTGGGCCTGAGTAATTGAGGTTGAAAGACAGAAAATATGAATTCCGCCTAAAAAAAAACCCACATTACAGCAGGTCAGCAGCTTGTTTACATTTTGAAGAAAATAAACATCAAAAATAGTAACTACAGCTTTTTACCAACTGTTTGTCTCTGTAGCAATAAATAATTGAAAAGTTATTGAGGTTTTATTTAAAATAGTCTAGGCGGAATCCCATTGTAACAAATTGGGCACAATTTGGCACTTTTTGGCCAAAAAAACTCAAATTTGTAATAATGAAATTGAAAATTTTGGATCCTATTTACACACTGCAAAAAGAGATATATTGATAAGTAAAATTAGCTTCAATTCAGAATATTTGACGTTATTCTGAGTAATTTTGACTTGCCAAGTAAAATTATCTTTTTTTTTAACTTATAATAAGAAAAAGCATATAATTTGAAGTCA
>OMNZ01000416.1:4521-24572 GCA_900303255.1 Lesueurigobius sanzi | reverse complement strand
GTGACAAAGTTGAAGCTGCGCCAGGGCTGGATCTTTCAACAAGACAACGACCCTAAACACTGCTCAAAATCTACTAAGGCATTCATGCAGAGGAACAAGTACAACGTTCTGGAATGGCCATCTCAGTCCCCAGAATATTGTTGAAAATTATTATTGAAAATGTATGGTGTGATTTAAAGCGGGCGGTCCATGCTCAGAAACCATCAAACCTGACTGAACTGGAGAGGATCTGTAAAGAAGAATGGTCCAAAATACCTTCCACCAGAATCCAGAACCTAATTGGAAGCTATAGGAAGAGTTTAGAGGTTGTTATTTCTGCAAAAGGAGGATGCACAAAATATTGAGTAATTTTTCTTTTGTGGTGCCTAAATTTATGCACATGCCTAATTTTGTTTAAATAATTCTTGCACATTTTCTGTAAATCATATAAACTTTATTTCACTTCTCAAATATCACTGTGTTTGTCTCCTATATGATATATTTAACTGGCATTTTTTTATCCAAACAACCAAAGATTTATAAAGGAAAATCATGAAAATTTACAGGGGTGCCCAAACTTTTTCATACCACTATTATTTTTTTAAATGATTTATTAGAAGTATTTTAGATCAGATATTGACAGACTGTTTGAGTCACCATCAACATATTTTATAAAGGAGATGTTCAATGGGCCTTCATTGTAAGATACAGTATGTGGTTTTATTGGTGGTATTCATGTTTTCAGCTCAGACAGAAAGCTGTCTACAGAAAGCATGTGACATTCTTTTACCATTGTATTTTTACATCTGCCAAAAAAGTTATGCCAAAACAAAATTCCATTTAAACCTGTCATTAGTTTCAATTCTAAGATGGTAAAAGATTAAAAAAATAAAAAAGTGACAAAAACAGCACAAAAGACAAAAATACCCAGATTAAGCGAGTGAAGTTATTTTTTTCACAATTTATATACTTTACTATAACATACAGTATTACATTTTGCCGATAATGAAACAAAACAACATCTTTCTTATATATGCTAATACAGCTACGACTAAATAATGCTGCAGCAGCTGATTATTGGAGAACAAAACTACAGTGGAAAAATACGTATTGTTGTATTTCCAGTATAAAGGAAAAGGACAAATTACCAGCTGTGGAATTGTTTTTTATGAGTCACGTGACACAAACGCCACCGGCTTCCAGTTTGGATGAATTATTTTATGTAAGGGACTATCTATTGCCCATCCGTCCATGGGTGTGGATCCCTCCCTTCACCCAGAGGTTTCTCAGGTTTGTTTTTTTCACAGGGTTTTTTGTGTTTTTTTCTTGCTGCAGAGGAGGGTTTAAGGATGGGGGATATCCTAGGCATGATTTTGTTTAGATATTACATTTATGTGATATTACATCTTTTTGTGACATTTCATTTGTTGTTCATTTGTTCTCGGACTGTGACGCCCTTTGAGATGACTCCTGTTGTGATATTAGGCAGTACAAAACAAATTGATTGATTGATTTATTTAATAGATTGATTGAATAATGTTTAAAAGAACCTGGACTGAACTCCCAAAGCAACTACTTTGGTAGGGATAGGAATGTGTGTGCTGTAAGAGTCTCTCACAAGAGTCCTTGAGTCAGCGTGACTAGTGTAGCCAAGGCGACCTCAGTCCTCATCAGTCTTTCAGTCCTGTTGCTTGGCCTTGAAGGGGGGTACGTTGACTGCAAGGGAGAAAGGTTTAGATAAAGGGCTCCAGCTGCATGTTCTTTCAGGGGGAGGTAAGTCAAGAGGGGTGAAAATTTATTATGATTTCTGATCAATTTAATCATTACTGGCCTTAATTTCAGAGCGTTCCTTCCACAGTTTATCCATTCTCCCACTCAGCCCCGCGATCTGTCGAAGCATATCTCCGGACTGACTCACAATGTAGTCCAGCCTCTTATGCGCCTCCGCCGACCGTGCTGCCAGGTCACGTAACAGTTCATCAGTGTGCGTTCTGAATGTACTTCCATCATTCGGTCACTCACCGCTGCAAAATGCCCTTTAATTTCAGCCCACACATTGCATGCCGCAATCTTCCCTATCTCCAATAGACCAGGGCAACACCTAATCCAATCAGCAGATGCCCTATTGTCAAAAGTCTAAATAGGTAAATACCTTCAATATCCTCCACCAACAGAAACGTAATCCTGGACCTGCTTGTTTGTGTGAGGGCTGTCATCTCTCCTCTAACAAAAGGCCAACAAGAGGCTGACAGTCTGTTCACATCATGTTAGTATCACTTCAGTTTGATTTGACCCAAGATTGAGGGCGGCCCTAAAACTAGTGCCTGGCTCACACGGTTTGATCCAGGTCTGGTATGTGGAAACTAAAGCCTGCAGGGTTAGATCAGGCACTGGGCTGGGCCAGAACTGCCAGAGGAAAAGGCCTATATGTGTGTGGAAGTGGTGCTGATCAAAAGGCAATTTCTTGGTTTCTTTTACTTTTAAATAGATAGCTATAATTAGGTTTCCTCCTGAAACCTTATTGTGGTGGAGGGGTTTGAGCACCCGAATGAACTAGAGGCTATGTTGCCTGGGGCATTATGCTCCTGGTAAACAGGTCCTGGGAGATGGGTCAGACCAAGAGCGGTTCAGAAGCCCCTTATGATGAGAGGCCATCAAGGCTGGTTACGTTGCCCAGAGGTGAAGGAGTGTTGTAGGGCCGTCCTCCCGTGAACCTACCACCTGCAGGAGGAGCCATAAGAGACGAAGATGGATGGATGTCTGTTGTCCACCGGTATGGTCACATAACTTTACTGGCAAAGTACTTAATTATGAAAATTGTTTCAAAATATTGAAGGTCATTCCATCAATTGTATGTTGTGAGGTTGTGTAGCTTAACAGAAAGGATTTGTCCTAGCAAATAAACATGTTTTACTGATCACAAATAGCTACACACCAGAGACACTTTGACATTGCCTGACTTTGTTCTGATGGAAAATGTCAGCTGTAGTACTATTAACGACTGTCTTCCCTGCGCAAAGCAATAATTACATCGTGCAACACACATTAAGATGGATCATGAATTATTCACCAAACGGAGCGTTATATTTTTGTCAACTGCAGCATTTAGAAATTTGACGCCTGTGTCATATTATGTCATAACATGTGCACAAAAGCAATTAAAGTAGGAATGCATAATATGGGTAAACATTCAAATAAATATGAGGAGTAAAAATAAATTGCCAGATTTTTTATGAGGCTTGTCAGTGACGCTGATGGATTATGATTAATTACGGCGCAGCCTGCTGGGGCGCCACTCACGCTCCGAAATGTGCCTTTTGTGCGGATAGTAATACACAGACAGAAAAGTAAAACAATCCGCAAAAATATGCTGTGCCATAAAGATCTGGTGTGTCTGAACAAGACAGTAGTTTTCTAAGACAGAAATAATGGTGAGTTGATAATTTGGTCAATAGATGTTCACATCTCAAACAACTTTGTATTTCATTTTTTCCAGTCTTTTGCCTTGACTTGTGTTGTCATCTATATCACCGGTTTCCAAACTTTTTTGTCTCACGTACCCCTACTCTCACGGGCCTTTCATTTATACTCTGAGTAGCCCTTGCTTCGATGTGAGAAAGTGAATTACCAAAACTCCAATGTATCAGGTAAAGGACAAACTCTCAGAATCTCAGTCCTTACAGTTAAATGTACCCTAACCCTCTTGAGGCAGGCGTAACGAAGATGACGCGTAGTCATCTAGCGAGGGAGGGGCTCCGACCCGTGATGTCAACTCCTCATTCTCAATATGGAATTATTTTACATTATAAATGAAGATGAAACTACAGAGTATTTTAATAATACTATTTTCAAAGGTTGAAGTATTCTAGCACACTATATTCTATTAAATCTATTTTTTTTTTTTCCCTTCTTTATTTAACACATACCAAACATAACAACATAACAAAATGAAAAAAAAAGAAAAGATAAAACCCCAAGCAAATCCCACAAGACAATCAAAAATGCGTACATAATTAAGAGATACATATAACAATAATAACAATGACGGCTTTACTTCCAATATTAAAAAGTCGATAAAAGCAACAATAAACATAATTTTCCATCATCGCTATCACCATCCTCCTCGCAAAACTGAAATTAATTTAAATTTCTGAGCATGAAATTTAAATTAATTTCATGCTCAGAATATATTCAATGGGCCCCATACTTCTAAATAGTCTAATTCTCTATTCTCCAGTTTAAATGCCGTTTTCTCAGCTGATAACATCTCCATGGCCTCTGCAGACCAGTCTTTATTGGTTGGGCACTCAATATCTATCCATTTCTTCAATATGACTCTTTTTGTTAAAATGCATATTGATAAAAATGTATTTTTATTCTTTGATGAAATGTTGCCAAATTGATGTAAGTCCCCGAGGACACAGGTTTGAGCTGTCATTTGGACGTCTATATTTAGAAAAGAGATGGCTTCTTTTGTTGTTTTTAACCATAATTCTTTGATTCTTGGACATTCCCACAGTAACTGTACAAGTGTTCCCTCAGCTGTCTTGCACTTTATACACACATTGGTGTCTAACGCCCCCATTTTGAACTGTTGAGAGGGTGTATAATACAACCTATTTAAAATTTTGAATTGACTCAACTTATTTTTTACAAATCTAAAGGGTTGTTTGGCATTTTTCCAAATGTCAAGATATGTCACTTTCTATAATGTTTAAATCCTCAGCCCATTTCTTAAAGCATACATTATTGGCATCCCTTGTATAATATTCATTTATTATTTCATAAAACCATTTGATTAATTTTTTCTTCACTGTATCCATATTAAAAAAGTGCATCCTCCAATTTGTGATTATAATATCTCATACTTTCCAAAGAAGTACACTGTTTTACAGCATATTTTAGTGATATAAAATTTAAAAATTCACTTTTAGGTAAGTTGTATTGATTAACTAGTTCAATGAAAGATTTAAAGGAGTTCCTATGAATAATGTGAATAACATTAGTGATACCTCTGTCTTTCCACGTAGTCCATTTGACCACATTTTTATTGATTAGGATGTTGGGATTACACCAGAGAGGTTGATTCACAGACTTGATTGGATTCATTTCGAGTATCTTATGACACAGTCTTAAAATACTAAAAGTGGCTTCTATTGGGCTCTGCTATTCTATTAAATCTGACTTTAGTTGACGGCTTTCTAAATAATCAGCAGCAAGTGTGAATGAAGGACTCAAGGGTTGCACAACTTACACACAATAAGTTAGGATCGACTACTTGGATTAGTGTTATTGTTATTTTGCACACCAACACATGATTACTTTTATGATTAATTTTCTATTTTATTAATTAACTAATTTATTTTTATCTATTTATTTTTGGCAGGGACAATGCAGTGAGACAGAACAAAACACAGTTTGCAGCTGATGTGATGTATAAAGAGTTTATAGCTATTGCTAATTCACAACTCCAGTCCGTGGTTGGGCCCTTCTACACAATTAATTATTAACCTCGACCAGGGATCTCCAACCAGGAGCTTTCGACATTTCTACATACGCTTGATGAGTCACATTTTAGATGCATTTTTGCCGTTCTGAGCTAAATATCTCAAAACATAGCAAAGTATAAAGCAAAAACTACTGTAATTTTCTTTTATTGAGTTTAATGATCATCTTGGCACCTAGAGGCCTAGTTACACGAGTAGCTCGCTGCCATTTTTGTTTCGCAAAAGTAGCTCGCAAGCAAAAAGGTTGGAGACCTCACACACTCTAAAACTAAAACTTTCTCATACACTCACACTGTCACATGCTGACACACCTATATTTACATGATCTAAATCTATTTTCATTCACTTATTTGCTCACTCACTCACAGTGCTATTTACAAATGGGTACAATTGTGGCCACTCTTAAGCCAAGACTTAATTCTGGTGGTGAACATTTTAAAGTCAGATGGTCTTAAAATCGTTTTGTACAAAAAGGCAGATTGACCAAACGAAGTCCTGCAGAGTGGGAATATGACTCATGCTGTTTTATCTCTGAATAAATGAGTGAATCAGGAGCTGGATTATTGATGCATATTAATTTGCGTCAATTTGATTACCAAGCTTAACAATTTATATTTCTGAAGGCTATTGCAATGATAGCGAATTGTGTTTTTGTCCATAATTTTTATTGCTTGGTTGTACAAGGAACCAGTGGGTCTCATTCATGAAACAAACTTTGTCCTCAAAGGGACTCTACGGAAGCTAAAACTGAAAAAATTATATATTTTCCACCCCCTACATGCTCCAGCAATGTCCCGCGCTGTACTGTGAGCCCACAAATATCCCACTCAATTGCCGCTATAAGCCTGCACTGTCACTCTAAAGTTGCCTCCTCGGGCCGAGGCAGCGGCCATGCATGAGCTTAACATGGAGACTGCAGTTACGCGGACGGCCAGAGGTGGCAGTCACGAGTATGAAAATGAACAACCTCCGTTGAGTCCCTTTAAGTCCCTTTTTTGGCATTCACAAAATTTGTTCTGAGCTGAAGAGTTCTTCTGGAAGAGGAAATCCTCAGAACAGTCAGGAGGACACTTACACACAAAAAATCTGCAGTTTTAGAATATTATCACATCAAAATAGACACAGTTACACAGCGTGAGTAACATTTTTCTAAACATTATTTCATTTAAAAATATTTTTTTGAGACAATGAAAGTGATGAGAGGTGGTATAGAGCAGAGATAGTGTAAATCAGACTTTCACAGCTGAGGGCTGCAGCTCGTCAGCTGAGTAGAGACTTCAGAGGAGATCAGAGGAGAGACTTTAGACTAAATACAGGAGGCTATTAACCATAAGAGCAACGGTATTTAAAAAATAGCATACAAATATTACATACTTCAAAAAGTTACTCACATGTACTCGAGTAAATCTAAATGCGTACTGCCTCATGCTCTTGTCATGCCCCTAAATGGAAGTTTAAAGGGCGTGTTTTTGTATTTACAAGTGAAGAGTTTATTTGCAAAAACAGATAAGTGCCATTGACAAAAATCAACATATGCTTGTAGTTTTCTCTTTTTGTAGATGAGATTTTAATGACCAGATCTATTTTAGTGCATCAGAAATATGAAGTCACTTGTTATTGACCAAATTAATTCACCTTTAACTTTGCTGGTCCTACCTGTAGAGTACGGTAATACAAATTTAAAACAACTTAGCAAACATTTTCTTTTCTAATAGAAAAACACATTGAAATTGGTGGGATTTACAAACATTGTTGACAGAGACAGGCTAAGGATACTACAATGTGTGTATAGGTAATAACCACGTCTAAATGAGTGGATGTATGGAAAAGCATTCTGAGCGTCAGCATTACTCAAGGCCACTTCATTTCTGCTCCGATTTAAAAGCAACGGTACACATTGTTTATGTCCCAGGCATCCTTTACTGCAGTAATTTATTGGTTTGTTAAATATACCTGCTTACATAAACACGGGGATACAGGAACAGGTGGAGAATTTGTTACAGTTAATTTGCAACATTTATCAAATCACTGGGGACAAAAAGCAAATTAGAGGCCTGAAAATTTATGAGCGTGAGCACCAGGAAACGCAGTCCCTGCACAGTGTTATTTGTTAGCTTCTATCAAAGTGCGACAGGCCGCAGCCGTACCCAGCACAGTTTTAATCCTTGTCTCCCAGCCACCTGCTGTTCACTGCTGTGCTGTACGGGCGGCACGCGGGCATATGGGCCCGTGTAGCGTCTGTAAAATATAGCTGCAGTTTGTTTATTATAGCAGTATGTTAGGAGGACAAATGGATGGTGCAGTTTCAGAGTAGTTTCAGAATAAACTCCTGAAATAATGGACTGCACATTTACTCAAAATCCCTTACTCCATTTTAAAAGTTGGTGGCTTATAAGAGACCTCTTCTGCAAGTTAAGTCTTGTGAGGTTTGGTATTTTTGTGCCTTGTACAGTACTCTAACTCAATGAACACAACACAACCTTTTGGCTTTTGACAATGCCTTTTGTTCTTTTCTCTCTGCTTTGCAAAGTCAAAATTTATATATATTTATTCGATATACATTTTTGTCCTGAGTTTCTAGACATGACTATTCATGACTTGGCAAACTGTTTGCATTGCTTTCAGGAAATATTTGGTGCCGTATTGTTGTTTGAGGCCTTGGAACAGCACAGATTTTAAAATACTCTTTCATGCTCGTAAAATATGAGCAGCTGTTGTTGCTTTTTCAGTTTGAACTGCTTTTGCATTTCTTGGCTGTAAAACAGAAAAGGCACAAATCAGGGTCCAGTATAAACACTATGAAGTTTTCAGGGTCAAGAGAACTCTTCAACTCGGCTGCTCTTTTTCTGTAAAGAAAGATGTTCATTGAAGACTGAATATATAATTGGTTCAATGAAAAAAGTTAGTAGGTGGTAGTAGGTAGTGGAAAAAATGTATATACATTTTATATTTACATATTTGGAATAAAAGGTGGGTTTGTGTCATTGGTTGCCTTGCAAACATACCTTGGTCACAGAGCATAAAAGTGTATCTGTAGTCATTAAGTGTAGATTTAGTAGGACAGATAAGATGTTCAAATACTTTTTAAGAACTTGACAATTAATTTGATTCTTAGCAACAGCTTTGTGCTTGTCCTTGTATTTGAGCAGTAGCCTATTAGTTCAAAGTAAACTTGTCTTTAGCCCAACAAAATAAATCAATATCTTCCCTGGAGCTGAACAAATAAAGGCTTGCAGCTGTGTTTCCGTTGGTAAATGATGAGAATGTGTAAACAGATGAGCAGTGTCCCTTGCAGCAGCAGTGCTGGCTCTGGCTTTCTAAATAACTGCCTATGTTCCACATGAGTGTCGGCTTGTTTTTCACGGCCGTTAACTCCCTTCTGTCGCATCCATCCACGCGATTTGAGTGACATGCCAGTCAGCCGGGACATGGACTGGACCCTTTTTCTGCTCGGCCGGACTTGTTGAGGAGTCACTGGAGATGGCCACATGAGCGGCTGTCCTTTTGAGGAGCAGTGGACCTTGAAAGAATAACATAAACAAATCCAGCTCAACACCAAGGTCCCTCACGCAATTACTGAAGACAACATGCCCATCATAATGACTCATCCACATTTGAAGAAACTTCTTATGAATCATCTCTTAGCCCATTCAAGAAACGCCCATGCCCACAATGCACGTGCATCTATAATCAATCATCACAAGGTTAGATTAACAATGGCGTTCGGAGATAAATAAGCTCTTTTCTTTATCGGACACAGATGAACACAGCACATTCATCCAGTTAGTCAAGGCTTTTAAAGTTCCTCTTACAAACATCCAGGGCCAATTAGTTCATCGATGCACCGTGACCATAACACATCCCCAAGGATTTGCATATAATAACAATTGCATAGATTAGAATGTATACTGTGAAGAATGTAATACAGCTACTGGAATAATGGATAATACATGATTAATTAGATGGTAAATCAAAAGGCAGCCAGTCAAAAACAAACGAGAATAACAGATCATTAGGCAGATTTATTGATCACTAGAATTTTAAGGGACTCAAACACCCACCTGACTGTATTGTACTGTCGTGCACCAATACTGCAGCACTGTACTCTAAGTTGCATCGACGGTGTTCACAATACTGTCTCAGGAGCTTGTTAAACAGTGAAACACCTAAGAAAAAAATCTGTGTGAAGGCTTGGGGCACTCTGACAAGAGGTAGAGCAGCATAGTATCGGAGAAGGATTAATGCAGCCGTGTTGGAGAGTGCGTTGGCTCTCAGAGAAATGGCTGTAAGCTCAAGCAGAATTTTTAGAAGGGTCGGTGTTGAGTACAAGTGTGTACCAGCAGGGCCGGACCTGCCTCATAAGCAGGTCTGTGCAGCTGCTTAGGGCCCCGAGACCACCAGGGGGCCCCCAATAGTGCATACATTTGTAGACGTGCCTCTTAACTTTATCTTAAATGTCTTCTCAAAATAACTAGTACACCGCAAAAACAAATCTAGAAAGTCGAATTTTGTTAACACGAGTGTATTCGACCTGGACTTGAGTAACTCATTTCAAGAGATTTACTAGTGAGGGAAGTTGTTTTTTTTTACATTTAAATCAAGAAAAGACATCAAAAACAATCTTATTTGGAGAAAATGTATTTTGTTTTATCTAATTTTCAGTGCAATGAGATCTTTTTTTTTTCATAATTAAATAAAAAACTTACCTCACTGGCAAGTTTAGAGTTCTTTTTGGATGTGTCTTATTTATGGGAATATACTGTAGATCTGAAATTGAATTTCATTAAAGTTGCAAGGGCCCCATGACATAATTTCGCCTAGGGCCCCGTGAACGCTTGGGCCGGCCCTGTGTACCAGCCCACTTAAAGCACTGCGCTTATGGAACTGACACACTTGGCAAATAACATAACTTACAGCTTGACTATACTGTCATTCGAGATCCATTTCACAAGGTACATACAAATGGGTATGGCTGGCCCATACTATTGTTTACTTGATTACAAATCTATTTAGCTGGTCCGTTGCCTAACAATTTTTCACAAAGTAAGGAGAAATAGGTATTGGTGTATCGATACACTAGCCCTTCATTAGCACTTCCAGATCCATAACCACATGTATGTACCTTGGACTCAATTCAACACAAATACTTCCGGGGGAGGCTACGGGAAACTCATTTTAAGCACAGAAGCTGAAGGGTTGGGTAACTAAAGGTAAAGGTAAAGCGCTTTTATTTTGTCATTATACAATGTACAACGAAATGACATAGATCAGATGGAGGGTAGGTCCTGAGCCGCTGCAACTGTGTGTGCTGCCATTGTGGACCAACCGGAGCATGCATGTTTTTAGTGGTAGGGGAAACCGGGTTGAGCTCCCAACTTCATATGAGCGCCGGTGGTTGCCAGGCTAAATCAATAGTGCTGAGTCAATAGAAGGCTAGTGATTCCTTGCAGCAGCCCACGATCGGTTCCAGTGATTTACCGAGCTATTTGCATGTGTGCAAAAGCCTCTGAGAACATTTCAATTACTATGTGTTTTCCTTGTCCATTCCATCACAACAGCTGCGTCAAGCCCCAGGAAATTTTGCTTATTTTCTGGCTTGTCGGTTTGAAAACTTTAGCGATGATGAAAAGGAAAACAGTCAAAACCGATTGGAAACTAATTTTGGTTCCCTCTTTGCTTCCCAGCGCTTTGTCGGTGCCTCATTGTTCAGCGGGAACTGTGGCTTTGGAGTGTTTGTTTTTGATTAGGAATGTTTAATGGCCTCTACACATTCAATTATCAGCAGGCCGCTCCACCAGTCGATAGTCATCCTCTCATTAATGGCCCAGAACTGATTACCAAGGACACAGAGAAATGGCTCAAATGTTATTCATTCAAGGCGCTAATTAAATCCTCCTAGGTGGGACTTTCAATCCCATGAAGTTTGCCAGTGTTCAACTTCAAGCACCACATTTGATACTGTATCCGGAACAACATGAAACAGATTTGTTGCCTTCCCTTTGTCTCTCTCAAAGATCCTAAAGGATGGCAGAAAATGCTGTTTTTGGTATAGAGGAGTGGTTCTCAACTGGGGTATGCTGCAGAGCACTTTGTAGTGAACAATATGCAAGGTAAAACAAGATTACGATTAAGATAAACAAATAATGATTTGAATAACTGAGAATAGCAGATGAGGGTGTGAGTGCATCATGGCCTGATGAAGACCTATGGATCGAAACGCATAGGCTGCTCCAAGTCTTAATAAAGGACTTTTATTTTGCATAGACACAAGTGCCTTGGATTCTTCTGCTGGTGGACTACTCTTTTCACTCCACACTGTAAGCTTTATCTACAGTCAGGTCATCAGCATTTGCTATTTCTAATGATTTGAATAAGTTGCATTCATGTGAAATCACAACATTTTAAAGATCCTTTAGTTTAAATTGAGGTGGTGGGCAGGTAAAAATGATAACAGATGCTGATTTTCTGATGATTTTCTCAGTAAGATGTTCAAAAGTGGTGACATGTCTATGATGAAAGAACTTTCCACCAAAAGATTAATTTGTTTGTAAACACCAGTGTTCGACAAGTAAACGTTGTACATCCTATATTACTAGTTACAGCTTTAAAAAATATAATAAGTTTTTAGTACACAATACTCAAAAATATAACTGAGTTACACTACTTTTGGGAAAATATACACTGAAAATAGTGAGAATAATGGTGCGTTCTAGTTGTCCTCGGAGGTCGGAATTTCCAAGCTCCGACCAGGAGATTTCAACTGGAACGCACGCCAACCTTGTAATTCCGACTGGGAAACTTGGGTTGGATCTCTCAAGCCCGAGTTAGAGAAAACAACATGGCGGCGCCCAGTGTTGGACATAAATAAAACAGCTACTGGGAAAAAACTTAAATCATTGCCTATGTAAATTGAATTATGTAGAATCATGTTGTATTTGTGCTGGGCTAAATACCACCTCCCCCCTTCCATAACAGAAAAAAAAGTAAACAGAAACAACTTATATGTGAAGAAACTAGTGTTAGTATGATTGAGAAACACAAAACAGTAAAATCATTTATTATTTGTATTTTCTCTTTTATATCAATTCCATGTACTATATTTCTCGTCCACATGATGGCGCAGTAGAGCAAATGAAGCACCTGGTGCTTCGATCCATGTGTGACGCAGTTGGCTGTGACGCTTCAACGGTTCATGGGGCATCATTTTGCCACCACTAGTTTGGTGGAGCTGGTGAAAGCGTTCGACCTTGTCCCTCGTGGTGTCCTTTGGGGAGTGCTTAGGGAGTATGGAGTCAGGAGCCCTCTACATTGGAGAAGGGTCAGACTGCAGCAGAGGCGTTCCTAGTGGAGTACCAGACCACCCTAGTGGGAGTTCCTGTGATTTTTCACCAACCAATCAGAAAGCATGTTGTTAAGTTAAGTTGTTGTTATGTCTTAAGAGGAGGTGGAAAATATTTTCAGTCGCTGCTTGGCAAAAACTGCAACTGGGGTTGAAGTGAAGTTATGTAGTATTTTAAAATGTATTTATCTTGTTTCATTATTTATGCAATATTTAAAAGGCAGGTTCCAGGTTTTATTCCAGTTGATGTTAGAGAAATATGAATTCCAGTAAGCTACGCATTTAGGTAAAATTATTTTAGAATTCTGTGTAGAGACCCTAGTTATTTTATTGTTGCATTTATCATCTAGAAGGTTAACTCCATAGACTCCATAACCTATAGATTCAACAAGAGTCACGTTTATTAGAGGAATCGTTTTTTCAATATATAGGTTCCAACTCTTATTTTGAAGTGTTTTTTTAAGACTGGATGTTTGGGGGTGTTATCGTGTGTTAGGGGCGTTCTCGTGTATGAGCTGGAACACCTCTTTTTGGTTGCAGCTGGATGATATTGTGCTACTTAGGGCCGTCTGTTCCCTGTACGACCCCAGCCGTAGCATGGTTCACATTGCCGGCAGTAAGTCAGACCTGTTCCCGGTGCATGTTGGTCTCCGCCAGGGCTGTCCTTTGTCACCGGTCCTGTTCATTACTTTTATGGACAGGATTTCTAGATGCACCTAGAATGGCACCTGTCCTTCAAACATCAAATTCTAGAACTTGAACAAATTGATTTTGACCGGTGCGAATGGTGAGTGATTCATTCAAGGTTCAGAAGCAAAATAATTCATGTCCATTCCAAATATTTCAGTAGCACTTTTTTCACAGACAGACCCCCTCTGTGAATGGGTGCCTCACCGTGCTGGTGCAAGCAAGGACATCGACAGGCCCTCTGCAGGAACAATAGGCAGCTGGCAGAGTGCCTTGTCCGGTCTTTGAGATTTCCAACACAACAGTTCCTCTTTGTGCTGACAATATGTTGAAGGCTATCATTTGATCCCGCCTATAAAAGAAATCTGGCCCTTCAACAGCGAGAGCGTTAGCGTGCCCAGCTGAGAGTTCATTAACTGCACTGTCTGTGACAAGAGAAAGTAGAAAAGACTGAATTTAATGGTTTTTAGTGTTATTTGTCATGTGGTACACAAAGCAAAAGTAATCTCAGGCACAAAGCTAAAGCCTATTGAGCTAAACTGCTATACTTCCTTTTACCAAGACGGACGGTATTGATGTTTTCTCATTGGTCACAACTTAAGAACTTTTGTGCAAATCAAAGAAAACAGAAAGTTGGTGTTCAAGTGCGTTTTCATATTCCTTCACAAGCTTTGTAGTGGTAGTAGTTTTCTGAAAATGTTCCTCAAGTTCCACAGTACAAATTAGTCACTTAAAGACTTTTGAAAGCTTCTTCTTTCTACATTAATTAAACATTTCATCAACACACCTTTTATAAATGTAGCTGCAATAGACAATGCCATTTATACAAACCTTATTTTGCAATCCGTCTGTGTAGGTTCTCAGTCGTACAGGGGTTGTCCATCGTAGGCTAAGATTCCTCAGTCTTCAGCTCTACTCTGTTGTTGAAGTGTAGGACGTTTCGATCTTAGTCTAAACATCGTCATCAGCTTAATAAAGACTTGTACACGTTTGTGGGTCTCTTAAGAGTAAACCTCTTATTTTGCAAGTTAAAATTCATGAAATGCATTCCCCAGTCAGTATATTACAATACATTACACTTACTACAATCATTTTGTTGCTTGTTGATTTGGTAGTGGTTTCATTATCATTTAGTCTTGGTTTGATACAAAAGCACAATTCTTCATTAAAGTCAATTTATTGCCCCTGTAGCTGTGCTTTTACTTTTGAGTACTGCTTCCACCAGTGTACACTGTATTTCTTATATGTTGTATGCGTGTCTAAATAGCTGTTATCAGACAGAAATTCTAAGTTCAGTGGCATTTGCAGAGAAATTGAGCTGATGTTATGGTATAATATGTGAAGCCAAGGGATCGCAATGCCAGTCCATAACGTAGCATTATGGTTGTTATGTGATGTGGCGCTTTGCAAGGACTCGGTTAGATCTAGTGATGGAATTTTACACTACTTTAGCTTTTTACCCGGGTAATGTAATCTGAGGAGAAATGCATTTCCAAGATTGCAAGTAGCTCTTTATATGCAGTAGCTTCAAGCACTTGGCATTTGAAAGTGGGGGTTGGCGTTGTTGTGCCTGGCTCCCTTTAAATTTAAGTAGTGCGTATACTAGGTATAATGTCAACCATTTTTACAGAGTCTAATTGAAAATCAGAGTTTTTAATTGCCTTACGAAACATTGAAATTCTCGTTAAAGGATTTTGTAGAGTGCATAAATATTACTGTGCAAAGTACATCCACTTATAAGATGCCAATATTATATTCTTTTCTGCTTGGGGAGGGTCAAAATGAATCAGCAGTCCTTTTTTTCCGCATACTCTCATTTACATAAATTATGTGGGACCTGATTACAGTAATACCCGTAATTTCACATGTAAAATTAGGAGCAACGTGCACAAATATAGCCGCTATTTTCCAGTTTGCACTCACTATTGACCCCCTTAGTGTAGCTTTTTGATTGCCAAAACCCAGTGCTTTAATCCAATAAATTCAATCCACAAAAAGCAAATTCACAACTTAGCTCCACCACTGAGTGATTATAAAACAATACATAGAAATAAAAGTGATAGAAAAAAAACAATAAAAAGACACACAACTCATATGATGTTGAAAACCAAAGAATAAAAGTGGGTCTTAATGGTGCGTTGTGGAACATTTTCTGCAAAAAATAAAAACCTCAATGTCTGTAGTTTCCATCACACCAGCCTCGACTATGTAGGATCATTTTTTAGACTGATTGGTTTTCTCTGCTGATGAAACCATCTCCATGACAAGGCAGTGAAAAACTACAAGTCACCCTTATAAAATCATTGGGCCTCATTCACGAATATTTTCTTAAGAAAAAGTTCTTAAGTACAACTTAAGAAAAACTTAAGTCTGACTCACGAAGCGTTCTTAAGAAGACAAAACTGTTCTTAAAGAGAGATGTTTTTTGTTTGTTTCTTTGTGCGTAAGAGTCTTCCTGACTGTTCTTAGAATTTGTTCTCCCAGAAGAGCTTTCAGCTAAGAACAAATTTTGTGAATGCCCAAAATGTTCTTAAGTCGGTCTTATGAACAAATTTGTTCGTAAGTTTGTTTCGTGAATGAGGCCCATTGATCCTGGAGCATCACAAAGCCTGCTGTGATGAAAGCAAAGGCATCATCTAACCACCCATACAGCCACTGGGTCACTAAAAGGTCAAATATGAACTTCCATCAATCAATCTATTTATTTTTGTATTTTTTTGTATCGCCCAATATCACAACAGGAGTCACCTCAAAGGGCTTCACAGACATCCCCAAAAAAGATCAAACAAATGTCACAAACAGAATTTAAATATCTGGGCCTTGTTTTGTACCCAACATTTAGTTTCAAAAAGCATGTTAAAAAAGAGCAGTTTGTCTGTTTTTACACATTCGAAATACATTATATTACATCACATTAATTATTGTATTTCATGTTGGTGCCAAGCATGTGAGAAAACAATAAAACCTTTAAAGTCCCTATATATAATCAAGCGGTTAAAGTGCTAGATAAAAATCCATTGTGACACCATCACTGCCCAATCCTTGGAAAATATAACATGTTACACTCTGACAATTTAATTGTGTATTCAAATGTGCAATTCATCTCCTCCAGCACTGAAAAGGTTTGTCCTGCTCTGCTCTGAGCAGACCACCAGGACGTCCAGGTCCACGAGCCGTAATGACTGCAGATTACCTAAATGTAGCTCGGCCTTTGCACAGACACACTTCTCATTCAAAGGCATTAAAGAATGGAACAAACTCACAGAGTCTTAAACTTTCCTCTCACCTGAAGAATTTCTATTGCAATGTCAGAAAATTGCTATTGGAAAACCAGCAGTGTAATTGTGTTTGATCTTCAATGAGGTTTCACTGTACAAATTTTACTTTTGTGTATATTTGGAAGGTGGCATACATTTTATACTGTATTTACTCACCTGCTCAGGGACTGCAGATGGGAACTATAGAGCTTTGGAACTGGCATCACAGTGCAATGCATTATGGGAATTTTGCTACCATTTTTCAGGACCACAAAACAATGAAAATGAAAATACAGCTTATTTTCAATATTATTCCCTCGTAGATGGTGTGTTCTAACATGGCAGTCTACACAACTACACAACAGGCCTGAACTATCCTGAAGTTATTTGTCTCTCTAGCTTCCCTCAGTTCTACAGTTATCAGTTTGTTGTTTGGACCGGTAAGATGGCGCCTCAACCATACACATCAACACAATCTGCTGACCGCGCCCCATTACGTGACATCACATTCCAAAGCTCTATTGCTTAAACTACATGTATATGGTGTCAAGAATCTTTAATTAATAGTCCGATTAGGTTCATAAGGTCTTCTAGTAACGATGCTAGTTCCTTTTCTGATAGTCAGACCTGTGTATTTGGTTTTACCTTTACAGTTTCGGCTGCTTCTTCTGCTGCCTTCCTCCGAAGTGTCACGTGAAGTTACGGTGACGTGTCTGGTCAGCTGATTTAAACAGTTTTTTCACTGTCTACTACACCATCTGCAGTCCGACTTCTTCAGAACTGTGTCCCAGGTGTGGGAAAGTTGGTATGCCCCCTTGTCCCGTTCACAGTCTGGTGAACCGTAAAGGTAAACTGTAAAGGTAAAATAAAAACACAGGTCTGACTATAAGAAAAGAAACTAGCGTCTTTAATTAATGTTGTCGCACATTGTCCCTAAACTAAACTAAACAGTTGTAATGTAATATGTAAACAAAACATCCGTAGACCCTCCTCTGCAGCAAGAATACTGTATAAACTCCAAAAACCCAGTGGGAAGAACAGAAAAACCTTGAGAACCTACTATACTTATATACATTTTTTTTTCTGCAATAAAAATGTGTGGAATGACGATTCAATTAAAATAAATGAAATATTTTGGAATGAATTGAAAATGTCATGTCAACCTTTTTTCACATAACCCTGTCAATTACATGTAAAACGATGTTGTGACCAAATAAGATTCAATAGAATTCATTTGATTAATTAAAACCAACAGTGTCCAAGACCAAGAGTGTTTTACATTGAATTAGCAGGGTTATGTGGAAAAAACTGGACATAACATTTTCAGTTAAATTCAACTTTTATTTCTTAGGGTGTATGAAGCTCCAAAATGCACCTTTAAGACGAGACTTAAAACACTCCACTGTGGGATCTGTTTGAAACATGGAGGGGCAGAGCGCTCAGAGCCGACAACAGAGAAGGCTCTTTAAAGGTAACAGTTCAGTTCTGGTCGGGCGCTATAGCCGACCTTACAGTCTAACTTTCTGCCCACATCGAGAGGAGAGAAAAGTCATACTTACTTCTGCAAGTTAGTTTCCATCACTTGCAACTTTTCTTTAAAAAAAAACAAAAAAAAACAGACCTATATATCCTGGTATTATGCGAGATAATTTTGATATCTGTATTCAGCCATCTCTCTTTCATTTGTACCTTCCATGGACAGGAACTCACCAAGACACTCTGAGTCCCATCTCCACGTGTCACCTCCGATTTGATCAGTAATGCTTGATGGAATCTCTGCCTGTAGCTCTATACGGGTGTCTCCAGTTCAGCCGCATATCCAAACTCCTCTGGCCGCCAGCCCTCTTATGTGTCAGCCCCGCTTTCATCAAACGGATAAACACCTTCATACTGCTGAAATATGTATATGCGTACCCTGAAACTGACAAATATGTGCTGTTTGTGCCGCTTGAGTGGGTGACTGAGGTGCCTTGAATATTAAATCAGCCCCAGCAGCAGCGACGCGCAGTGTTCCTTTGGTATTCACCTCTGACGGGAGAAGGGGAACACGAGCCGAGCTTACTGTCAGAAGCAACGGGGACAATCAGGAGAGCATCGGCGCCGCGGCGAAGTGACTTTCCCGGGCCCTGTCTATACGCGGATCCTTTTCACGTGTTTCCATGAGAACAGCAGACAACGCGAGTAGGTGTTGTTGCCCCCAGTGCACAAGGAGCAGCCACAATGAACATGGAGATGGCAGAGCTGGGAGCTTTGTGTTGTGTGGGTTTGCAAACTGAAAAACACCAAGTGGCCTTGCATTCACAAGAAGGATTTTGCATGACCTGCTCTGAGTCACCTTCTGTGAAAAACTTACATTGAAGGCAAGGAGGGGAAATTAGAATAACACTTCAGTCTTTCATAAAAGTGTACTGTGCATGCAAATGAAAATCTTTCCTTAAAGCTTTTAATCTGGCTTGAAAAGAACATCATGCCAACGTTACAGCATTGTGCTGAATATTTTAAAAGCAGTGATAAAACGACTTCATGCACAATATTGCACTTTGTCATTACACATGCAGGGTGTACGACTAAATCATCAGTGTACATCTACAAGGGTCCTCCTGACTGAAACGGGAGCATGGCTGGGTGTCGTTCTTTTTTTTTTTCATTAGTAGTACTTGTCTTTAACGATACTTCGTTTACGATACTGGTGCCTGAACAATACTTTTTTCGATACATACAGTATACTAAATTACTTGTCATCTACACAAAAAGTAGGAGATAAGTTTAAATGGCCCAAATTCATCCTATTTATCCATATTTGAGCTGTTTTGATGAGTTTTGACTTGTTTCAATAGATTTCTACTTATTTCTGTACCTTTTTAATTTAAATGTATTTGTAAATGGTAGGGATGCACCGATACCGATACCAGTATCGGGTATCAGGCCGATACCACCTCTTTGTACTCATACTCATACTCATTAATGAGGCTCCGATACTAAGGGACCAATACCAATTGACGTGCTGCACCTATGAGCGCAGGCTGCGCAGCTGCCTCACAGCAGCCTGACAGAGCGTTCACAAACTGAAGCATTCATAAGAGGAAATACAATCCTCCACAGATCTGACTTATTACAGACTCATTCCCTAAATCAGTTTATGCTAAATTTAACCAGTGCTAAATGTTTACTTCAGTGGTGCATCTACAATGTTGACAAAGGCAGCGCTAATGTGGCTAACCAGCAGCTAACTGCTAACGGCGATTCTTAGCGTATTATGCTTAGGGACTAAATGCATCTGTA
>OMNZ01000380.1:22587-36352 GCA_900303255.1 Lesueurigobius sanzi | reverse complement strand
AATTATTTTCTGGCTCAAATTAGACAATTCTGCAAAGAAAACGATTAATCGATTACTAAAATAGTTAATCGAGTAATCAATTAATGGATTCATCGTCGATTACTCGATTAATCGTTGCAGCCCTACCACATATTAATTCTCTATTTATATTTTTCTAAAAAGCCCCCCCCCCTTTTTTTGGTGTGCAAAATAATACAAATATATAAACAGGCTATGGGTAAAAGAAAAATTTCAGTCTTCGCACAAACTTTAAGATTCTATATATTGGCCACAGCCCCCAAACCCCTGCTGTAAAATGTAATTGGCATTCATAATAAGTGAAGGTGAAAAACATTTAAAATCGGGTTTAATGATGTTAGTGTATTTGATGCAATCAGCTGATCGGATTCATATTGCAGCACACATGATTCTACATATCATGTCAAACTACTCATATGGACTCAATTTGCTGCATAGATCACTGGGTAAATTCACAGAGTGGGATACAGATTATCAATCAATCAATTTATTTTTGTAACGGACAATATCACAACAGGAGTCCTCTCAAAGGTCGGTCTGGACAAAAACAGATCAATATCAGACATCAATAATGATCAAAAAGTCACACACGGATGAATGAAATGTGACAACCAGGTGTAATGTGCCGTAAATAAGTCAATCGGACACAACAAGCTTAGAGTATCCCACATCCTTAGACCCTCCTCCACAGCGAGGAACCCTTAACCTCTTAAGCCCTAGGCCTTTTTCTCCAAAAATCATGTCTTTACTTCCTAGGTGCACATGGCTAATCTTGGTGTCCACACATTTGGTAGAGCTTTGGGATGACGGTGGAAGTGAAATAAAAATAAATGATGTTGTTTGACAATAAAATGAGGTTGCCATAGGTTTGAATGAATTTCCGCCTGAAAAAAACACACACATTTTTCCGCAAAAAGGCCTTTTTCCTCCCCGTTGTGTTGGAAATAACAACAGAAATGAATAATCCCACATCAGCTGTCACTAATTTGCAACTTTGGAATATTTTTCTGCGTAAAACACGTAGGTCAGTAACTGTATCTGAAAAAAAAGTGTCTATGTCCAGTGAGAGTTGCAGAGGCCGTTAAACTGGGAGATGGCCTCAGGCAGACAAGAGTCCCACAGCAGTGTTCAACCCGAGCCACAGGCTTGGCGGACGCTGTCCAGTCCCCACGATGATGGCAGTTGTTCAGGTCTTCAACAGCCTGGGAACTAGCACTCCCTGCGGGAGTGGGACAGATTATGTGAACCATGACCTCTGGCCTCCAACAAACACAGCTGATACTGAAGAATGTACACAGTGGATATATAGGCTACTGATAAATAGCCCATATAAACTCACATATGTGAGCTCACGGGATGTGAGCCACGACCCACGGCTGGAGTCACTGACTCAGAACGAGCCATATGGCACATATCCACTGAATTTATTTACAAATAATGAATAATACTGTAGTACACAATTGATACTCAATGTCAAATATCCATATAAGCTCAATATAGGACATAAATGGCATAGGAGCAATACTCACAGCCCGACTCGGCTGAGTCGTAGCCTCCAGGAAGTGCTGCACAGACTTTCGTTCAGACCTGGGATTAGTATTTCTTTACCACAGATCTATAATCTTTGCCACAGATCTATAATAAAACTCTAGATAAGACATTCCCACTGCAACCTATTGGAACTAACATTGTGAGTGTTACTCAAGTAACTAATACTCATGTAGACTAATAGGAGACTCTTATAATAGATAATGTGCAGCTCTGAGGTGAGTTCTCCCCAATATAAATCTGGGTTCCCTCCTGACAAATCTGTCCGGGGAAAGGAGAGACATTGAGCAGAATACTTCAAGCTGATTAGGTAAAGCGCAGCTACATCTGGTAAAAATTGCACAAAGTGCCTCTCGCTGCTGTTCTTTCAAAATAGTCCAGCGGTTATCGACCAATAGCTTTCGGATTTGTGCTAAAAGCATGAAACTTGGCCAAAATACTATTGACCCAAAGGGTATCATTTACTGATATAGTGCCAAGCTGAGTTGAGTTCTGGGGCAGAGAACCGCACATGTTAGAAATTGGCCAGCATGGAAACAAGGCTGCAAATAAAAATTGCCCCTAAACGAAGCAGTGCAGCACAAATGTTCGAAAAACCTTTCTTGCAAGGAACTTTTTCAAAGATGGCACAGTGGCGTTAGCTCTTTAAACGCTGTTAACAGCTTGCTGGGCCTCGCATTAGAGCCAATATGCGGATATACCCTGTGGTACAAAGTACCTTTTTTCTACTTCCTCTTAGTACTTCCAGGCAACCGTTCCTCCTTTGTTTCATAAGAAACAGCATTGCTTACCTTGACATTTCCTTCTAACAATAGCCCATAATAGTATACTGAAAGACTACTTGGGATACCTGTGGTGAACTGAAAAACAAAGTGTTTTCTCTGTCCCTGCGTCAAACCACAAATGTGTGTTCCTGGTTTCATCTCAGTCCCAGAGTAAACCAGTGTGTTCCTGGTTTCTCCTCAGTCCCAGAATA
This sequence comes from Lesueurigobius sanzi, assembly GCA_900303255.1. Lineage (NCBI taxonomy): Eukaryota > Metazoa > Chordata > Actinopteri > Gobiiformes > Gobiidae > Lesueurigobius > Lesueurigobius sanzi. The sequence continues at coordinate 33,810 of OMNZ01000380.1, read as the reverse complement.
AACCAGTTCAGTTTACTATTATGGGCTACTGTCAGAAGGAAATGTCCCAATCAGTGTGAGCAAAATTGTAAAACAAAGGAGGAACGGTGGCCTGGAAATACTAAGGGCATTTAGTAAAAAAGAAAATGCGAGGCCCGGCAAGCCTTTGACGACGTTTAAAGAGCTAAAGCCACTGTCCCATCTTTGAAATAGACTCAAAGTTCCAAGTTCCCAAGTTTTTCAAAAACTTGTGATGCACTGCCTAGTTTAGGGTCAATTTGTATTTGCAGCCTCGTTTCCATGCTGGCCAATTTCTAACATGTGCGGTTCTCTGCCCCAGAACTTAACTCAGCTTGGCACTATATCAGGAAACGATACCCTTTGGGTCAGTAGTATTTTAGCCAAGTTTCATGCTTTTATCACAAATTTGAAAGCAACAGGGTTTTTTGGTCGATAACTGCTGGACTAAAAAGAAAATGATGAACAGATTTAATTGCAGTGACTACGTCTGTCTTCCTGTGCTGACATGTTAGCTTTGGCTCGGCACTTATTGCGTTCATAACATACGGATATCCAGTCCTAAACCACAACAATGCCACACTATTTGCCCAAACCACTGCTGGTTCTGTGTGAACAAGGAGGCAGGAGCGAGACAAGACGGATTCTAGCGAGGACCACGCCACAACCTTATACGTTTGAGGAAATGTATTGAACGACAGCATTCTGTGTGGGTGATGGTGGGCAGAGGAGACTGTGGGTGGGGGCTCCGTGTCCGTCTGCCCGATAGCTTCAGGACCCCCCTCTGAACAGCAAATGAGCGCCAAATGGGAAGGGAGGGTGGGGTCGACAGGTCAAACAAACAGAACGAAGGGCTTGGTTGGTTAAAAAGGGGGGTGATTAGAGGTGTGGCTGGTCTGGGGGGAGTGGTTAGAGGAAAGGGGGTTGGGACTTGGTTCTGCTCCCGAACCTTAGTTAATAGGTAAGTATAAACTCCATACACCGCGAGAATTCAGCTACATATAAAGTTACCCAGACGTAATGTCCATATTCAACTATATACTTATGTTGGCGAACAAAAAATGCTCATGAAAATCAGCCTTTTTACTAATATTACATAGAGGGGGTAATTTATCAACACGGGTGCTAAATAGCGAGTGTAAATGGAAAAATAAAATAGACTACAGTATTGGGGCCACAAATCTTACATGTAAAGCAGAAAATTCTACACAAGTGGAAAATGCTGATCCTGTACTACTCACTTGCACATGAGCAAATGCTTGGTAAATGACCCCCACAGTGTGTTGATGCAAAGTTTTTTCTATAAACGTGAGCCCTGTGCAGTGTTTTGGTGGATAATATTCCTCTACATTGCTTTCAAGTAGAATCTGGCTAAAAGGGCAGTCGCACAATGACTACCGCGTTTTCCATGGCAGCCATTGGAATGTCATAGCTACAGTTTTCTTATAGATCTGTGGTCCACATTCCATAATAATGAGCCTGAGGTAACAACACCAGGGTCTCTACCACAGAATAATAGACCTACAATAAAACTGGAAGTCTGTTCATCTGTTCCGGAGTCAAAGGAATTTAAAACAGTCAAGTCTATCACAGAATTCGATCTGCACCAAAGAAGCCACATCGTTAATAAAATAACCTGGTCTAGATGGCGACTTTTAAAGCCTTTTGAAGGTGCTTTCACACCTACGCCATTGAGTCCGGAACACCTGCAAGTACGGTTCGTTTGGGCTGGTGTGAAAGCGGACCGTTTTTTTTTTTAGGTTGGGACTAAAGAACCCTCCCATGCTGACTCCAGTGCGGTTCGCTGATGGTGCGAACGCTGACCGGACTCGATTCAGCCCTGCTCTGTTACGTAGCAGACTTTTTGGTCTACAGAAGCTTCCGTAGAAAGCCGCGTGGTGTATATTTGGGGAGCGCAAACTTCATTTCTCCGTCCCGAGTTTGTGGCACGTACATTTACAGCACTTCACTTAATCCTACTTAATAAGTGAAACAGAAACTTACCGGAGCGATTTCCGAAAACTTGGGCCTAATTATATACAGTGCCTCTCGAAAGTACTAATACACCTTGAACTTTTGCACATTTTGTCAGATTTACAAACATAAAGATTTTATTTTGATTTTTTTACTGAAAGTTCACACACAAGTAACAGACAACTGTGAAGTGAAAGCAAAATGATACATGATTTTGTTATTATTTTAAAAATAGAAAAGTGAAAAGTGGGGTGTGCACAAGTATTCATACAGCTTTTTTCTGAGTGCATTCAATTGCCTTTAAAACATTCCTAATGTCTGCTGAATGTTCACACCTTGCCCTAATGATTAAATAGAGGCCACCTGTGTGTAATCTACTCTCAGTTTAATTACAGCTGTTCTGTGAGGGCCTCAGAGCTATGGGCGGAGTGTATTGGTCACGAAACAACATCATGAAGGCAGCACACCAGAGAGGTCAGGGATAAAGTTGTGGAGAAGTTTAAAGCCGTGTTAAGTTATACAAAGATTTCCCAAGATTTGCACGTCACGGAGCACTGTTCAATCCAACATTCGGAAATGGAAAGAGTATGGCACCACTGCGAATCTACCTAGACACGGCCGTCCACCTAAACTAACAGATCGAACAAGGAGAGCACTGGTCAGAAAGGCAACCAAGTGCCCCAAGATGACTCTGGAGGAGCTGCGAAGTACTTCCTGTCTCTAGATGTGCAAATCTTGTAGAGTCATACCCCAAAAGACTTGCTGCTGTTATTGCAGCAAAAGGGGGTTCCACAAAGTATTAACTCATGCTGTATGAATACTTGTGCATGCCCAACTTTTTGGTTTTCTATTTAAAAAAAAAATAACAGAATCATGTATCATTTTGCTTTCACTTCACAGTTGTCTGTTACTTGTGTGTGAACTTTCAGTAAAAAAAATCAAAATAAAATCTTTATGTTTATGGTTGTAAACATGACAAAATGTGCAAAAGTTCAAGGTGTATTAGTACTTTCGAGAGGCACTGTATATAATAGTGTATCATTTTGCATACATTTCTTCATAGAAGGAAAGGGTTTGTATGGTGTAGACCTGTGTGTTTTACTTTATATGCATCTACTTATTATGTGTTAGCTATGTGTTCGTTGAAAAGTAACATTTTAAACAATATCTCAATGAACACAAAATCAATTTCCAAAATGTTGACAAGACTAGGTTAATATAACATCTGGCTAACTTGTAACATGGAAGTAAGATTCATTATACAACTTTGAGAACAGTAAATTCAAATTGCAGTTGTAGTACACCCCATCTATATCTAGTACCTTGTATGGCCTCCATGATTCTTAATGACGGCAGTCTTAACCTTTGTCAGCGTTGGCTCTGGCAAACTCTAGGTGCCTTTTTTGTGCCTGGGCTTTAGGAGAGGCTTCTTTCGTGGAGAGCACTCATGCATGCCATTCCAATCCAGTGTATGTTGGTTTGCAAACAGTAGTAATAATGCTGGGATAGGATAAAAAAAACTACATGAGAAAAGACTAATAATGATAAAATGTGTCTCTTAGCATCTATCAATTAAAATAAACTGTATAAAAACATCTGTTATGTACACTGGATAAAAAAATGACTTATAAGTAAAGCTTTGCTAATGATCTTTTTTATAGCCTTCACATTTGTGGTGTGAAGAAATTATTTTATTTCTTAGGTGTCATTGTGTCATTTCTCTTTCATGTGGTGGCAATTCTGCACAGCATCAAATGGGAAGGGATTTGACCCCCCTTTATAGTCAATTGTTTGCTGGACACCTGTGTAGGTGGTTGAATTCTTGATAAATTAGACATTTGTAATTTGGCTTTGCCCCAGAGACTTTTAGTGAGGTGTACTAATTTGTGTACAGCCCTATTTTGAGTAAAACATTTTGTTGTCAAAATTTTGGAAATTGGTTTTGTGTGGTATTGTTTAACCTAACTGTCTTTTTCATAGTGCACAGCATAAATGAGTCCACCCCTTTTAAAAAAAGTAACATTTTAATGTGAGTGATGACTGATTCAGCCTGAAGCGCCCTCTGCAGGCAGCAGTGGGAATGAGAAATAAAACAACTGAAAAAAAGAGGTTTCAACAGCATGCTATTAAATCCATGGTGCCATAATGAACACACATTATGCCTTAACTTGGAAAATATAGTGCAGTTCCAAGCTTCTATTTGTTAAATGCAGGAAGTTCAAAACAGACTACTTTCTGCAGTCGAATAAGAAACCGCCGTAGTAAACTGGATTACTCAAACTAGCATGAGTGAAGTGAAATACTGCTCCAGATTTGTTTCTGGTTGGAAACAATGCCCATTGTGTCTTTTAACTTTCTTTAGTAACTCAGACTCACACTGAACATTTTGAAATCTCCACTACAAGGCTGTTTGTGCATAGTTTATGGTTATGTTTTTCTGCTGTTTACAATGTTATGCGCTCCTTCCACTCCAGCCACTAACAATATGCAGCAGTTGTGCTTATGATATGCATTTCCCGGCAGAGCTCCAGTTAAGCTCAGCTCCGACTGTGCCTTCGTCCCTTGTTGCTCTGTCTTGCTGTCGAGGTTTTGGAACGCTCCCGCCTTTGTGCTTCCAACGCTGGTTTCCCCACAACATCTCAGGGGGACGCCGCATCCGTCTCTCGGCGCATCCCTGCAGGCCACAGATGGGTGGGACAGAGGTTTTACTGGGAGGGGGTGCAGCGTGAGTGACACCACTGATAATCATGGTAATAGAAGGGTAAGGCGGCAGGTTAGGTGCTGCTTCCTCAATGCGAGTGCGACTGCCACCCTCCGCTGTGCAGGTGGGTGCTGGGAGAATAGGACAGGAGGGAGAGGAGGAGGAGGAGAGAAGAGGGAGGCGGGTGGGGGGCAGGAAGCAGGAGGCCCAGGATGCTCAGTGAGAGCTGGCAAAACGTTCAGTGAAGATGAGACTCATTCATCTTCCTCAGACCCACTGTCAAATATCTGCACGGCTATGTCCAAACTTCACTGAGTCTGGTGAAAAAGTTAGGAATTAAAGTTGAACATTTGGATTATTTTTAGATTGACTGCAACTCGTATTAAGAGTTAGAACTTTGAGAAATGTTTCAAAAGAGCAGACTTGCACATCCTTCACTTCATCATTTTAGATAAAGACATTAGTAATATTACTCACCAATATTTACCAATTCATTACCATAATTTCTGGACTATAAGCTTTCTTTATAAATGTTGTTGGTGCGGCTTATACTCAGGTGCGCTCAATAGGCCGGAAAGTGCGGTACAACAAAGCATATCACTATTAAAGTGTGACATAAATCATACAGTATTTTTCCCCAACATGGCCTTAATGGTGGCAAATGACAGAGTGGTTAACAGTCCGTATGTCAGCGAGGGAATTCAATGTTCTATCCTTGGGCCAAGCATTTTCCAAAGCAGGAGCTCCGTGTTCTCCCCGGACCACATTTCCTCAAAAACACCACGAAAAGTTTACACAAAGCCACATTTATGTTCATTATACTCTGGAGTAACTATCTGGCTTTTGATCAAAATCACAGAAATGTTACTAGTACTTCATGTGGTGATGGAAACTCTTGGAATGTGCTGTAAGCTCGTTCGTGTCTGAATTGAATGCATTTCATGTAAACTTTGTCCCTTCATCTCAAATGTCTGTGTGCTTACCACTTTCTCACCAGCTGTATTCACAAAATCTGGAATAAGGAGAGGCATTTGAGTCAAAATACTGGCTTAAATCTATGTAATTATATTTGAATGTATTCATCTATCTTACTAAGCCCTCTAGGTTAATTGAGGGATGCCTATTGTACCAGTATGTCTTTTAAATCGGCTTTTTATCCTCAGATCTAATTAACATAATTCTCATGGCTGCTAAGACTTTCATATTTTTGCTATTCATATTTTCTGAATAGTATCAGACTGCTTCATCCAATCAAGTTTGCAATTAAGAGAAGAATATGAATACACACCCCTCCTAATGATGAGACACTTTGCGAATAGAAAAAGTTGCTAATGGCTTAAAAAACAACGTTTTATGGTCTTAAAGGGCTTTTCTTTATTCCACTATTATCTTTATTATTTTATGTGCGCTTCTGTTTCGGCACTCGCTCGTTTTCTCTTTAATATCTACTCATTACAAACTGAATAAATAGTATTTCTGAGAAGAGCTTATTGAAAATGGTGGCTATCTCTAAAACAGCAGCTGTCTAGGTGGAGATAGAAGCACATACAAAAAACTCCAGCGTGCTTTTTAACTGTGAGCGTGGCTAATCGTATTGTGCACACCACCACTGGGCTGTGATGATTGTTTATGAATTACAAAAGTGTTACGGCTGCCTGTGTTTTCCAGCGTTTCTGTCCTCGCTCCTTTCTGCAGTAAATGGTCGTCAAATTGACTGACTGGAAGATTTTCTTTTATTTAAAAACAAAAAACAAAAAAACAAGATTGCTTACTTGGATTGTTGCCACTTTTTGCTGGTCGTTTAAAATACTATATATTTTTATTCACCAGAGCATGAAAGGAAAAGTTCCAAATTGAAGTGCAGTTTTTGACAGTTGTAAAACATGCTAACACACCACCTGTACTGTGAAATAGAATAGAATATGACGAATACTGGATTAGAGCGGCTGTAACTGAGGTGTACTATAGATGTGGAGTGAACTCAGACAGTTATGGAATTAATACTGTGACTCTAAATGTAAAGCATTGACTGTCAGTTTCGTGGGTATGCTGGCTGTTTTCTTTTTTTTTTAATATATATATCTATATGTATACTGTATATATCGTGCTTATAAACTCATTTCTTAGAAGCGGCGGGATTCTGGAGACGAGTTAAGGGGAGTTGAGAATGTGTTTGGACCACGGCGGTCAATTGATTTTACTAGCTCCCTCTTCCATTAGTTAGTTAGTAATTTAAGGTATAGTCAGGTATAGTCCCTTTCAGACTCTAAAATATTGCTGTATTTCAAGAGAAATAATAAATAAAATAAAACAGCCATTCCCAAACTGGAGAGTGTCGCGGCCCACTTATACTGTACATGTCAAAGATCTCTTGGGACCCCCCCGTTGATAAGAATTCACAATATATAAAAGAACATGTAATAGTTTTAATTTTACATATACAATACAAGAAATCAGTGACAATACAATAACTTACATTATATATAAACAAAGTTCATTATTATTTTGATGTGATTGTTTGGGGTCAACCTTTGGAGGCCCCCTTGCAGTAGCTCTGAGGAGCCCCAGGCCCCAGACCCCACTTTGGAAACCAGTGCTCGAAAATTTCAATTACACTGTTTTCTTTCTCAAGTGTGAATGCTTATTGTTCAGTTAACTTTGCTGTCAATTATACAACATAAAGCATAAAGCACAAACGGAGAATCAAAATTGTACTGCTCCCAAACCCTTGGTGCAAAAAACGACCAAAAAATAATACAGTAATATAAAACGTATTTGTACAAAGAGCTTAGCTTTACTGTATAATGTTTCAATCAATCAATTTGTTTCTGTATCACCCCTATATCACAACAACTGCACATAGATCAAAACAGTGGAACAAGGAGCAACGGTAAAGTTCATCATCGTAAATGTATCGTCCAAACAAACGTGCCGAGGACATCGCCCGTTCTTAGACCCTCCTCCACTGCAAGAAAACAAACAAACAAACAAAATAAAACACCTGGCTAGGTGGATGAAGTCAGTCAGTTGGACCTGGCCCACATGGAGACTCTGCAGTGCACTACTTGATGACAGGTTTGGCGAGGCTGTGTGTGATGGGTGCATGGGTCCAGGTCTGGGATTTATTGTGTGTGTTATGGGTAGATATAGCAAACATAGACATCTTCTTGAGGTAATCCAATGCTGGTATCACACGGCTACAAGTGTTGAAGAATTAGGAGCAATGCCATAGAAATTAACAAATCAAAACGTTGTTCTACTTTTTGAATCGTCAAAAAAATAATGCAACTAAAATCCAGTAATAGTGTGTGTCTTATTTACCATTGTTTAAGGGGCACCCCACTTTAGGGCTCACAATTCCTTTGTTGTGCTTAGCTGGAAGAGGATGAATGAGTGACTGTGGGACCCGTGTAATTGTATGCTATATCTGAAAAGTATAGTCCCTGGCCTATTACACAAATTTGTGTGATGTACAGTTGGCATCAATGGGAAAACATGAAAAGAGTTGGGACACGGCCTTTGCCGGCATGTATCTTTCCACTGTGTCCAAAATAGCTGCTAGGTCCCATGCACTGTCCTATAAAAATCAAAGCTTTGGGTTCCTCTCTGTGCCCTGTTTTATTAATATTTCTCCACAGTATTGCCCACTTTAATTCTTCCCTTCCAACTTGTTATCCCTGTCTTTTTGAATTTAATTTGCATCCATTTAGGACGAGATGAGATGCCAGCTCTCACCATCTCTTTTTGTTTCTGTGTGATGGGCGACTTGCGAGCCGCCGTTTCTTCTTCATCCAGTAGTGATTAGTCGAGCCAAATAGTTGGTATTAGCAATGTAAAAATGTGCTTATCTGCTGCCAGCTGAAGCAGATGCCCAAATTAAGCATCACTGCCAGTTCTTCTGTCCTTTTCGGGGGGTGGGTACATCACAAAGCGATGCTAGAAGGCCATTGCTGAGAAGAAGAAAAACACGAAAACAGGTTGAAGAATTGGGCTAGGGAGATAGAGAAACAAAGATGGGGGAAAGAGAAAGAGAGAGATGGGCGGAGGGGTATTGGGGCGAGCGAGCACGGGAATAAGAAATGGCAAATTCTTTAGTTTCAGCCAATTAGTCTGAGAAGCCACTGTAATTAACTCTCGAGGGAGCCACTGAACAGTCATGCACCTCGTTTACATAATGAGCACGAGGAGAGCCTCTTTTCTCCTCTCTCTCCCATTTCTGTCACCGGCCTGTTGAACCAAAGCAGCCATACTGCCCCTTCTGTCGCTCCTGGCCCAACTCCTACGGCTAAGTCCAACCCTGACCCATACAACAAGAACAGCTCACTCCCGTGCACCGTGTTTTATGCATAGTAATTGAACTATTCGTTGAACAACTTGGAGTATCTACCAATACTGATTTGTTAAAAATAGGTGTTGGAGCCATTTCAGTGCCTTATTTAATGTTTGTCCTCCTGCCACTGTGTGGTGCTCCATGTTAGAGCTGTACGTAATTACCTGCCCTATATAAGAGGGAGAAAGAGCCTCACAGGTGTTGCAGTGTGGAGGTAAACAGTCTTTCGACCGTGTTTCATAGAGTTCTGGAGTCTGAGTATTTGTAATGGCTATAGGTATGTGCCAATAAACTTGTGGAACACAGTATTCTCAGGACTTTATTTCTGCTGGAAGACACACGTCCGAGATGCCTTCAGCGCTGTAGCCATAGCGGAATTTGCATATGGCAATCTGGCCGCTACATTGTTGAAAGACTTGCCTCGGGGCACCGGGCGAAGTGGCTGTGTGCAGGCTGTGATTGGCACAGCGCGGTTTCCTGAAGTGAGGACCCTCAACTACCGTAGCGGTGATCGTCGCGAGGTCAACGCGAACCGGCGGACTGTTGATGGGAGAAAGGAAGGAAGGAAGTAGACCCGAAGGCATCGGCGTCCTCTGTACGAGTCGGCGTGAGTGACTGCGTGCAGCGCATGGGAGTGGCACGCTGTGTGGGACCATGCCACACGGAGCCATGCGTTTGGAGAAGACAAGTGGAAAGGCAGATCTTCCGACATCCACCACGTATGCAGCAACTTTGAGTTTAATTGTCTATGTAACAAACTATGGCGCATGGACAAACTATTGACTGGGAACGGGGCAAGGTATACACTGTAAAAACAACACTGTAAAAAATACACATCTCCTGTTTGAAGAGAAAAATGAAAAAAGTGAAAAAAATAAAAGTGGTGGGACACATAAAGACTCTAAAGACGGATTAAAGAAATTGAAAGCTCTTTAACAGCAGCCCTCATGAAGGCAAAAGCAGATCATGCTGCATTGTTAGTTAAAGCTTCATTTATGCAACAGAAATATGGACTTAAAGCAAAGCAAAGTGCTATTAAGAGAAGATTGGAAGAACTGGAACTTCATCAAACAGATCACCTCAAGAGAAGCCCAAGCCTAAACCGCAAACATATGAGTCTCGGGCTTGTGATTGTGAATCGACAAAATGTCTTTTTGTCGGTGATAAATTTGATGATTTGGACTGGGAGGGACCAGAAATGTATGTTCCTTTGGCAGTTGCGTGTGCTGATACAGGGGCCGGTGACACCACAGAAATGCAACCACTTCTCAGTAAACCTTGTGATGCACATTTCCCTCCCTGGTGCACCCGAACCTCAACAGGAAGATCCGGTTCTGGATTTGGACCTGAAGGACAAAGCTTTTACCAAACCAGACAGTGAAAGGCAAGCGCACCCATTGCTGACCAGCCTCCTCCTGAGGTAGTGCTGCTTCTCAGGATGAGAGGCCAGAGAAGAAGACTACTGTCGCTGTGGAAGAGGGCAGCGATGGGCTCGTGACTGAAGGGACTATTTGAACCAGAGGATGGTGGTGATCCATCAAAGGACGGCTCCAATAAAGTGATCGACACCAGAGCAGTTGTTGCACTGCTCACACAAACTCTCGAAGAACCCACACTTTTGAACAGTGCCTCACTGAACTCTGTAAAAGATGTTGTTGCATTGATGATTTGTGTTTTGATTCTACTTGTTGAGAGAGCCCTCAAAGTGTTTCAACTGAAGCATTACAAGGCCTTCAAAAGAAATAGGTGGAAACTTGTTTATTGACTCTGAACTAAATTGGATGAATATTTAATGCTAATTAAAAAAATGATTTTGAGTATTGCATGATTTTGTAATTTGGATAATGATTTTGTTGTTGATGTGTTCCCAAGAAAAAGGTTAAAATGTAAAGGAAATGTAAAATAAGTTTGTTAATGGCTCCATATTAAATTGTATATTTTAATAATTATTGTTCTCGCTGTGTGTTGGAGCTATTTCAGTGCCTTATTTAATGTTTGTCCTCCTGCCACTGTGTGGCGCTCCATCTTCAGTGCTGTAGCCATAGCTAAATTTGCATGTGGCAGTCTGGCCACTACAATAGGTTTGTAGATCATTTGTTGTGTATGTAAGGAAACTGATTAGGCAACTTCCAACATAAAGTGATCATTAATGCATTGCAAATTTGCTCATTTCAGTAATTTTGTATTCTATTTTACAAACTAAAATACAAGTCATCGCTTC
>OMNZ01000380.1:0-18416 GCA_900303255.1 Lesueurigobius sanzi | reverse complement strand
TAAGGAGGTGTTTCGTTCCCATTTTAGATGCAGCCACAGTCTTTCCAGTGTGTCCTGGGTCTTCCCTGGGGCCTCCTCCCAGTGGGAGGTGCCTGGAACACCTCTCGAGGGAGGCGACCAGGAGGCATCTGAAACAGATGCTGTAGCCACCTCAGCTGGCTCCTTTTGACGTGAAGGAGTAGCGGCTCTGTTCCAAGCTCCTCCCGGGTGACTGAGCCCGGGTGACAATAATTCTCACTCAATAATTTAGAATCGTGACATCCCTAGTCAAAACAATGTTTTCATTATAGGATATTTCAACAAATGTATACATGAAGTCAAACTCCCTCGTACAATGCCCCTGTGGCTAATTTTCCATCATTTCTGCTTTGATCATTATCAATTGTCCCATCCTTACCATATATTGTTCTTCACAAAAGTAGTAATAAGAAAACGATAATTGCAGATAGATATGTGTGAAGAAACTACTGTAAAGGGCCAATTAAAAACAGCAAAGTTAGAGTACGTGCCACTGATGCGTAAGCTCCCGACACTGGTCACGGTCATGGCGCAAATTGAGCAGATGAGGTTTATTAGTTTTCAGTGGTCCGTACCTCTGTGTTCCATTGCGGTAATAGCTTCAAACAATTGCAGCCTGGCACTTATAAACGGAGCACTGCCCCGCGCTATATGTTTTTACTGAAAAGCCATTCTCCCATCCTGCCTCCTCAGCACTCTCGGATTTATTAGACGTCACAATATAATGCTGAACTTATGGGCATCTTTTACAGTCGCGCTTCAGTATATAAAATATCTAATTACCTCGCCGAGCGTATTTTCCCAGCATTTTGTGCCGTAATGAGGATTAGGGCCAAAGTTTCTCCTTTTCATTTTTTTCATTCCATTAACTTTTAATTAACACAACTAGGATTCGGTGTCCATTAATGGCATCGCTCGAAGGGGACATTCATTCTCATTAAACATCAATAACTCTTAGAGCAAGTGTAGGCTGAGCTATCCCAGGCAACAAAACCATTTAGAGAAAGAGGTGTGTCTCCGTGCGATTTCACTCATTATGTGCCATTTTAGGATTTGTTTGGAAATGTTTTTGCTTTATTATGAGTCTGGAGGGAGGGGGAGGGATGTGCTACGTTGCACAAAAGAAAAGAAAAATAAACATATTACAAGGAGTTCTCATCCTCATTACTGATGACAAAAACATCGCAAATAATTGAAGAGTATGCACTTCATAATACGTAGCTTACATTGCCATTGTAGATTGATATTTGAGAATCTGACACTTTCTGTTACGAATCTACTCTTTTTGGCAGTCTCAAGCCGAAATAAATTATGAACAAATGCCGCTGAAATGTTTAATAAAAATAGATCGTAGGCAAAAATTCTTCAGTCTTCATCTGTACTCTGTAGTTGAAGTGTAGGACGTTTCGATCTTAGTCCAAAGATCGTCATCAGCTACTAAGGACTTGCGCACGCTCTGGATCTCTTAAGAGTGAACCAGGAGGAGGAGTAACCTCTAAGTCCCTCCTCTCTTGGTGCTAAAAGTAAGAGAACATCTTAGCCTATTCATATGAAGCAGCAGGGCCATAGGGGAGTGTCAACAGACTTAGAAGTTAGCCCAGCGTGAGACAATAGAGAGGTAACAAGCCATATTAGCTCCTACTTTTAGCAACAAGAGAGGAGGGACTTAGAGGTTACTCCTCCTTCTGGTTCACTCTTAAGAGACCCACAGCGTGCGCAAGTCCATAGTAGCTGATAACGCATCACTTTTCCACTGTGAGATACCAATTCCTCTAATCTTGCAGGTGGTAAATAGTAATGACATCATCATCACAAAATACTGTATACACTAAATAATTCTCCAACATCACCCACTAGGAAGCAATGTTGACGGCATTAATTAGCAATGGGTTACAAGAGACCATCAAATTAATTTTAACTGACGGCCACGTTTCTAAAATTAGTATTGTAGTCAGATAGTTGGGTAATCTACACCGATAATGAAGTGGCTGGAGCTCCGTCTCTTAATAATAATAGTTGTATGCACATTAAAGCCATTGGAAGCGTCAGTGCGGGGCTCCGCTTGCACAGCTTAAGATAACCTTCAGGTAAACACCAGCTCAATTATTGGCGCTTATGCAGGTTCCTGTGAGGAATGATCAGGATTACTCTGGTCCATCACTTTGATGTAGTTGATCTTACTTTTATGCAAAACTGTTGGTCTGAAGCAAATGTGACTTATCAGAACTCTTTTTGATGGCTCAAAGAAGGAAAGAAAAGAAACTTCACGACTTTCTTTGTGCTATTATACATGTTAATATCTCAATGACCACTAAAATTATGTTCATCTTCAAACTTTTACAGATTCAAATCAAAATTGAAGGATTTTGGAAATTGTCATTTTTCTAACAAGAAGTGCAATTAAACTAGCTCCGTGTTTTAAAATGGGGAAACATTACAAACAAACAAACAAATCCATTAGCAACTTCTGAGAAAAGACTTGGATATCAACTGCTAAACTAATGCAATAATCACATATATTTATTCATATACAATATACATTCATACACAATGTGCTGGTTTTAATTGCACAAATCTAAATAACTAGTTTGCAATTTGCTCATTACAAGAGGTTTTCATTTTGAATAATATGCAGACCTCTTGTAAAGCCATTGCTCCTTGTGTTGTTGTTGCTTTTGTTTGATTTTGCAACACAAACACTTGTATCATTAAAGGCAGTGACTTACCTTTTATTGTAAAAGCATTTCCTCATTGTCATAGCATTTCCTGTGAGCTGGAGTTTCCATTGTTGCCAATGTAAGACAGCTTATAAAATAAAATGGGAATGGACAAAAAACTTGCGAAAAGGTCTGGTTTAGTTTCAGTGGAAGGACGACATGAAGAAAGTGACCTATAATTATTTTTTCTTTCTTCTTGTTGTTCCTCTAATTGGCTAATTGTCTGTGAAGAACTCTAAAAGACCCAAGCAGGCCAATATGTTTACACAGCAGTTAGTTGTAAATGTTACATGTTTCACCAATATCTGAAATCATAGCCAACAGAGCTTTGGAACTGACGTCACAGTGCAATGCATTATGGGAATTTTGCCACCATTTTTCAGGACCACAAAACAATGAAAATGCAATATTATCCCCTCGTAGATGGTGCGTTCTAACACGGCGGTCAACTACACAACAGGCCCAAACTATCCTGAAGTTCTTCGTCCATCTTGCTTCCCTTAGTTCTACAGTCAGCAGTTTGTTGTTTGGACCGGTAAGATGGCGCCTCAACCACATACACATCAACACAATCTGCTGGCCACGCCCCATTACGTGACATCACATTCCAAAGCTCTATATCAGCTCAAGTCATACCTGCAGTTTGACCATAAACACAAGATGGCGGCTCCCATTGCAACTTCCTGGATGAGGTGAATAGGCTTCACAGCTACCAATTGGACACAATAATTCTGCTTCACTTTTCTTTGTTGCCAAAACATCTAATAACATGTTAAATGTCAACTCTTTTGCTCTGCCCATATGAATGCAAAGCTCTCATTCTGTCGCAGGTTTATAGCGGTGTATGCCTTGCTGTGTTGCACCGTGGCGTGTTGTTCATCTTCTCTCGTAAAGGGCAGGGGTTTAGTTTTATATCACTGTGTCTGTCTTCTGCAAGTGACTTGACTTTTGGATCTGAAGAAGTCCTTTACGCTCTGCTTTATATTTCGAGTGTGCTCCGAGGCTGCACCGAGGCCCGAGGCGCACTGTCAGACTGACGACACTCCGGCAGTTTTGTCTTTCTTTCTTGTGACTTCTGTATGCTCATCCACATCACAGGTGCATGCTGGAATTTCAAAACACTTCTTGGGATGATGAAAGCCTCTTCTTAAAATGTTTTGCCCCGAAATAACTTTTGTCACAGACGTTTGACCTCTCTCAGCGAGTTGGTTATAAACTCCGATTGCAGTTATGAATAGAACATCATTTGCATTTAGGTATTTCTGGAAAGCAAAAAAGCTTAAGGCTACCCATGCAAATGTATTACCGGACCAATACACAGTCGCAATGTGTGTGGTTCAAATTTTACTCAAGGGACGACAGTTGCTGCAAAGTTTGACAATTTTCCAGGGGCACTTTGAGTCCTTAAAAAACCAGGAGACACTTCATTACAGAAAACAATCTTTCCATTACCTTCATAATAGTTTACTTAATGTCTGTGTGAGTTCTCAGTCGTACAGGAG
This sequence comes from Lesueurigobius sanzi, assembly GCA_900303255.1. NCBI lineage: Eukaryota > Metazoa > Chordata > Actinopteri > Gobiiformes > Gobiidae > Lesueurigobius > Lesueurigobius sanzi. The sequence continues at coordinate 14,179 of OMNZ01000380.1, read as the reverse complement.
TTGTCCATCGTAGGCAAAGATTCTTCAGTCTTCATCTGTACTCTGTAGTTGAAGTGTAGGACGTTTCGTTCTTTTATCCAGAGAACTTTAGCCTGGTCTTACCATCCCCTCGTACTCATTCCGTACAGAGGGTCTGGCCCTACACAATTGATCTCCGTTTTCAGGTGGGAGGAGTCAACTCCTTTTAAAGTTTGAAACGATTGGATCTGATTTTACCCACTCGCTAACCTGGCCTACAACACCCGCCTCCCCCGCTCGCTGAATGGTCCGACTCAATTCAACCGATGTTAACGCAGCCACTGAGATCAGGCCCAGACGTACATGTAGGGAAAATGATAATTGACCGGAGTTTACGGATGGCTAAGGCCAGGCTAAGAGAACTTCGTCGGCACTGAGCTTGCTGGCCGCTCGTGGGTCTTTTATGAAGAAAGCAGTGGGAGGAGTTAACCTGTAGGAGGAGTAGCCTCTAAGCTCTCTCTCTCTCTCTTAGTTCTAAAGATTGGAGAAAAAAACAACAACCTTAACCTAGGTAATCGATTTAAGTCTCTAGCCCATTCCTGTCAGGAGTTATGAAATTTTTAAGAAATTATTAAAATGGTCAATCCAGCCACTAGGGGGCAGCCAAGATTTTTTTTAAAAGGAAGGAATTCCACACCTGTCCAGCAGAGGGCACTGACATCGTCTTCGGATCAGGGATAGCAACGGGGGTATGTCCATGTCAGATTTCTGTTAGCCCATCCACCTGGCCCAGATCAGATAGCATTGAATTCCATATTATCTTGTACTTTGAAGGGGGCCACACAAAAAAAATCATTAGTTTCTCTAAAAAAATAAATTCTAAAAGCAAAAATGGGCCAGCTGAAAATATAATTTATTCACTAAAATGCAACTGAATGCAGAAAATCACATCTAAAAAAAACAAACAAGAACTGGACTCTTAGGTCATTTTAAGTGCTTAAAAAAAATATAAAAAAAAAAAAACTCAAATTAAAAAAAAAAATTGGGAGATTTTTATTTTTTTAGCCAAATCGCCCAGCCCTACCTTTACCTATTCACACCTAATTACTAAGAGTTACTTCGGAGTTGTTCACAAGAATAATTTTATCACACAGTACTCTTTCCTTTTATTTGAGAAATACTATAATGACGTAGCTGCACTCTTAGGCTTACTCTTACTGTGAGTATTGGCAAAAGCTTCATGGAATAGATGCAGTTTGGGTTTCAAATTTTCTAAAAGGATTGTGAAGTATAGTGAAGTTCACTGTGTTCTACTTGTATTGCCAATAATGTACTTCAGGTGTGCTCATGAGCTTATGTAAACTTATGCATTTCATATTATGATGATAACACAAAAACCTTTATTTCACTCATGGTTAGTGGTCGCATGAAGCCATTTATGTTTATGCTTTTCAACTAGAGAAACTAGCCAAATATCCCTGATCAAAATTTGACATATTGTGCATCTTGAAACAAACACACATACAATTTTGTCAGAGAGTCCTGTATTTCAGCTGAAGTGAGTTTTTCTTTGCTCCTGAACAATTTTCCTGGCAGTTGAAGGTCATGCAAACGTTAGATCAGGGACATTTGAGTAGTTTCTGTTTCATTATGATTTGAAACAGAAACTACGAGTAAACTCAGTTCTTTGACAATAAATGGCTTCACACAACCACTAACCATGAGTGGAAAAAAGATTTGTGTGTGGCCAAAAGATTAAAAGGGTATGTAAACTTACAAGGGTTTGTCAACTTTTGAGCCCAAGTGTAAATCTATACTATAGATTTAAGTGTATTATTGGCAATAATTTATAATACTGTATGAATGGAAAGTTATAGATTCTATATTGGGTATAAGCTAAGCAGTACATTTATTTTCCATTCATTTCATTTTTAACAATATGAAACTTTTGCTCAGGTAAGGCTAGTATAACGTGAGTTTTCAGGAATGAAATGGCTCCAATAAAATAGCAGTAGACCAGAACAAAAGCTTTGAGTTGGCAGAAGTTATGTTGACACTTGGCACAATCATTCTCAATTCAAACAATGAGTGATGCCTGGCTTGTATGAACTCACACACATCAATTCTGTTAGGCCTATCTTACGCTCATGTTGACTCTCTGGGTTCGTGAGAAGTTTAAGTTCAGCTAGTTACATAATGGTTTGAATATTCAACAGTATTGCATGGGTGTTGAGGCGCTGAGATTTTCAGCATTTGTCATTGTATGAGTCATAACAACACGATTCTCCTTTCTGTGTAGTTGTGTTAATTATTGCTTGAGTCCTGCTTTTCCGCAAGATTCTGTTCATCCAATTTGCATTGTCTTCATGTAAAAGAATAGAATCCTAGTTTACAAATCCATAGTGCCAACAAAGCAGTTGCCACGCACCACTGCAGAGCGTAGACAACACACAGGCTAAAAGCTCTGCCCGTCTCTACAGTATTCTTCTTGTTTATTGTAACTGTCTGTAACTTGCACGTGGTGGAACGGCCAGCAGCTGCCAGCCGACATAAAGCTGCAGTGAGAAGTCTCTTCATTGTGTCTTTATAAGCCCTGTAAAGATACGCCTATCTCACCCAGCACCCTATACGAGGCAGAGGGGAGCGGGCCGCCTGTGTCTGTGCCCCACAGGGTTCACACAATTACCAACCACAAGTTTGGGAGCAGCAAAAATTGAGAACGGAGGCAGGAAAGTTTGCTGATACAGTGGGGTGCACACTTTACGCACTGGATATCTTGCATTGTCACGTCTAACTCAATCTAACTGGATTTTCGTAGGCAAAGATTCTTCAGTCTTCACCTGTAATCTGCAGTTGTAGGACGTTTCGCTCTTCATCCAAAGAACTTTGTCAGCAAATGAGCAGAATTGCCACACTTGTGGGTCTTTTAAGAAGAAAAAAGGGTCCGGACAACAAAAATTAGCTCCCAAGAAGACTGACACTACTTTAAGACCAGTTTAGCACACACCTTATATTTAACATTGCCTTACTTTATGATGGGTACCCTGATGTGTGTATGGTAATGTAAAAAATAATCTGTGTACTATGTAAATCTGTAAATACTATTATACGTTGCTCACGTGAGAATATGTATCATGTGACCCCAATCAGACACTACAAATACAAGTGTGTGTCTTGCACTAACTTCATGTCTGAGGAAACGCCACTGTGGTGTAAGTAATAAAAGACTCTTGGGAGCTATTTTTGTTGTGCGGACCCTTTTTTTGTATCTCTTTTAAGAAGAAACGAGTAGGAGGAGCTAACCTCTAAGTCCCACCTCTCTGGGTCCTACCGGTTTCTTCTTAAAATACCCAGAAGTGTGTCAACTCTGCTCATTTGCTGATGAAGTTCTTTAGATAAGGAGTGAAACATCCTACACTTCAACTACAGAGTGCAGATGAAGACTGAAGAATCTTTGCCTACGATGGACAACTCCTGTACGACTGAGAACCTACACAGACTAACTGATTATAGTAATACATATTTAAAAAGGTTAGGTTAGGACTAGTTTTTTTTTTTTTTAAGATATGATATTACTTTATTGATCTCACAGTGGAGAAATGAACTGGTTACAAGTAGTACATATATATAAAGATAAATGTACACACAAGTAATAACAATATATTTTTTTCTAACATCGTACATATCCCCTATCAAATGTGTGGACAGTTTTCTTCAGTGTTGTATTTATTTTCCAATATTTTACTTTTTTCCAATAACCTGTGTGTTTCCAGATGGAATATGAAAAGCTAAATATTCAAAAGCCATTTCCCAGAGCTTTTCTGCAACATTGAGCCCACTGCACTAACACGTACAATATGGGCTCCTGTCATATAGACCTCTAATGCCATCATTAACTGTGGGGATGTCCAGGCTGTGCTGCAGAGCCCACCCTCTCTCTTTCTGCTCAGAGCTGTTGGAGTCAACCCCTGCCTCTGCGCCTCATAAGGACACACTGTGAGCGAACCGTCATTTAATCAGTCAGCCAAAGATGCCAGGGGCCGGCCTCCCCATCCCGCCGCACCGTCTCCTGTACTGATTGCAATGCCAACACGTCTGGCACTCCTCATTTCTAACAGCCCAGCCACACGCAAAATAATAGGCTGCGTCAGCCAACGGTTATGATGCCATTTCCTCAATGCTCGCACCACCGTCTCAAGTTGTTTGTCACCCAGCTCGGGATGCGACGGACCTCCTCAAGAACCCTGTGAGCCTCTCCTGGATAAAACTCATTATCCCAGCCTGCCTCTCTTCAGGAAACTCATTATCCCATCCATCACCAGCGGACTCTCAGACAAGGCGATGAATATGGGCTCTCATCACTTAATTAGATCGCTTTTGCCCAGTGTTGGTGGCGGGAGCACAACAGCAGCCCACTCCACTCCTGCAATTATCTATCTAATATAACTTCTTCAGTTTGACATCTGATACCAGTGTTTGTAATCACTGTCTGCCTGTTATGGGCGCAACGCACTTATGACAACAAGCAGGAGGAGCTGTCATGAGGAGAGAGGGCCATAAAGGTGATATGGCTCAAGCAATAGGCTTTGTGCTAGCAAACTTACTAACAGTGGGTCCTCATGACAAGCTATCACAGAAATAAACAATCTACCTACGGACATAATGGGAATAGGGATTGATTCAATTTTCTAGATAGAAATTATTTTTCTATAACCCAAAACAGTGGGTTGTTGCAGGGGGACACAATAAAGTCAATTATTGCATTATTTCGTGATATTTTGCCACCTGCTCCGAGTCAGCATTATGGTCTCCCTTCAATGGGGGACTTTCATTGTCTTTTATTTCAAATTTGATTTCAAATACAGAGAATTAGCAGCAGTGCTGGCCATGTGGCATGGTTAAGTGCCTGGGCGCACGGTGGCAGCCGCTCGCTTCTCAAGCTCTTTTGCTACAAGATTAAATAAAACAAAAACACCCAGCATGAGCCCAAGTGCGCTGCTTTAGCTGAAATGATCACACTGTTGTTTTACTTCAGATACATTTTTCACATGTTGTATTGTTCTTAATATATTATATCTGTGAAAAACTGTCAACGCACAGCACTACAGATTTTTCCACATCCAGTGTGCACAAGAGATGGCACTCGGAGCAGGTGCCATATTATTACATTATTTTGAAAAACGTGTGCGTTTTATTGCAAACTTATTGCATTTTATCGCATAAGTAGTTTGTTATTTCTCAATACTATTTATCATAGAATATTCAGAAATAAGGCATTGTTTTTTCTTGTTACAGTATGTCCCCTGGTGGGCTATGTACTATCGACCTTTCTCAGCTGACATCATCGGCTAGTGGAACTTATGTTGCAACAATGGATTTCTGCAAGCAATTCAAATCAAAACATTCTATATCTCTATGCTCTGACCAATCAGAGGCTTTGGTGGGCAGCAAAAGTCACATGACTGAGAAAAGTCTATACATTGCCATTAAATTATATTAAAATGTAGTTTTTCAATTGACAAAATACCTTAAAGCACAGTGGTGGAGATGTTGGTGCGAGAGTTCGATCCCAGACACAAACTATGTTGCTGTTCACTCTTGTCACTAGATCCATTGACCTTTGTCTCCGGATAGTCTCAACATCGTCTTTATAGTCCTTTACAGTCCTTTACATCTCTTTTATAGGTAATTCAGGACCTTAGGCCCCCTATTGTACATAGGGGAAACCTAGAGGAATGGGAGTATGCAAACTCCTCATAGAAAGGCTCCTCTTCGTCCGGGAATCAAACACAAGACTTTTTTTCTGTTCAGCAGGACGCCATTGCAATTCAAATCCCAACGGTCTTAACGCTAAATATTAGTCTCTGTCCGAGATGTGACCTGCCAAAGACCGATAGTCACTCAATTAGACTATTTGTGACCCCTAATGGGAATATAGAAGATAAATCAATGCCTGTAACACTTCCAAAATATGAAACAAATGTATTGCAGTGTCAAGTCATGGCCCAAGGTTCCACAGTATTGATGCATTAAATCGATTTTGTCATGTACTTAGGCCATGCTTCGGCTCCCAAAATGCGGCCATTAGTTTTCTTTAGTGTGTGAACAGCCAATCACCGGAGACCTCAGACCTGACCTTCACCAGCACATCAGCTCTACTCTTAGCCGTGTCTGTGTTTGGCGCTATGGCTGCATTACGACCCATAATGGACTGTGACCACTACTCATTGAAGAGATGGATGACTTCTGGTCGCACTGTCCCTCACATCCCACCCACACCCATTCATACTAGCCCGTGTAATGACAATGGAGGACTCTTGGTATGAGCCCGAGAATAGATTATCGACTGGGGCCCAAAGATTTACACTGGAGCCACGGGGCCAGAAGGGGGTCCCAGTGGAGATGAATGGGACAAGTAATTGAGTTTGGTCAGTCAGTTGTGTTGAAGTGGCTTGTACCCCTGACGGTGGCTCGGTGGTGGTTCTCGAGGGGGGCCCGGGCCGTGGAGCTTTATGAGGCAAAGAGAGAGAGAGAGAGAGAGAGAGCGAGAGAGAGAGAGAGTGGCAGAAAGAGGAGGGTCAGGCGGAGGGCACTGGACTCTCGACGACAGGAGAATGTGGCCGGAGATGGACAAGTGAAGAAGGATAGGTCTCACAGCTTGTAAAGAAAACAGAAGATTCATTCAGGACTGTAAGCCTCGCACTGGAGTGGGGTCTGTGCTTGTGTATAAACAAGAATGTCAATGTGCATTCCCCAGGCAGCTGCAGGAGGAGGTTTTGTGCCATTTGACTTTAATTTAAACATATGGAAGCACTATGTTTCCTGTCCAAAATAAATTAGAGTGCAGATTTTCCTTTTGAACTGATTTGGAGAAATTGACAGGCCAAGACAAGTTTTTATCTGTGTGCAACACTTCAGAATATCATAGAAACAAGACCTCTCTCTGGCGTCTTCATAATTTTGTACAGCAGGGCCATGTTATTAAAGGGATCCTTAGGTTATTCTTGTGTGGATTAGTCATTTGAGCTGGAGAGACACTGTTACCGCAGTAACCAGTGCACCGTCATTTTGTGTGTTGACAGAGAGGTGAGGAATATTTGGATTTCAGTTCCTGTTGACTAAATATGACAACAACAACAACGCACTGTAAAATACTTGATGACACCTATACTACCACCACTCCTTTTACTAATAATCATACTAGGGCTGGGCAAAAAAAGTAAGTAAGTAAGTAAAGTTTATTTATAAAGCTTTTCACAGATAACAATCACAAAGTGCTGTACAAACATAGCAGCAGTAAAATGACATAATACAACTCATAAAATAACAAATAATTAAACAAAAAGTGACAAAACCCATCAACCAAAAGCTTTCCTAAATAAAACAGTCTTCAAGTGTTTTTTAAAAGCATCGATAGAGTCAAGCACACGGACGGACAGGGGCAAGTCATTCCACAGTCTGGGGGCTACAGCCTGAAAGGACAGGTCCTCTCGAATTTTAAAGCAAGTAGTAAGGGCACAACATGTCAGCGATATACTGAAAAAAAAAAAAAAAATTGAGTTCGTAGGTCAAAATCGATTTGTAGTTTTAGAAAATATATTTATTTAAATTTGTATTTTTTTCTCTCGCCAGTGACTAATATACAGTATGTTGCCTTCACCAATACTTCCTTCTGGGTTTGCGAAGGCCATCTCACACACAAGGTTCACTGTAACTTCCTCTACCACCTCACATGCACCACGCGGCCAGTTCAACAGCGTTTCAGACCGCGCCGCCGCGAATGTTCACGGAAATTCAACACCAGCTTATGATCAAGCTCATTTCTGATGATCCATTCTTATGTTCGTTGCATTTTCTATGACCAGCGCTTGTTTTTCTGTTGCTATAAAGCACCATGATGAGCCCCGCCCCCTTTCCCCCGTGCGTGTGCCTCCATGGAGAAGGCATGCGTAATGTCTAGAAGCACAAACTGTTGAGTTACGCTGCGTTCCACTTGTCATCAGAGTTTGAAACTCCGAGCTGGGAAAGACGTTTCCTCCGAGTTACTGTGTTCCAGTATCAGGTCGGGAAGTTTAATGGCAGGCTGTGACACAAATAAATCATTTAAGCAAAGCTGGTAATACTCAGCCTTTTATGCCCCTAACTAACTTTTTTCATGAACCTGAACAGTGTTGTGTGTGGATTTCATTTCGTTATAAATCATTTACAGAGCGCAGTTAGCTCCTGCTGTGATTAGCTCGTGGTGGCCGTTAGCAACATTAGCATCACAGACCAAACAGTCTATTTATTAACTGCTGAGGCTCAACTGCAGCAGTGTGACCTACAGCAGGGGGCAACAGAGGAGAACTAAAGGATTACGAACACATGAAGCGTAAAAAATATTGTAGTCAGGTGTTTTTTCTTTGTTCTATTTCTAACATGCCATGTTGTTTCCTTTAAATCGGCCGTGAGAGGTCAACTGGAAAGCATTACTATTGAGTTTATCTGACTGATTCGGTGTTATAAGAGAAATTTAAATAATTGTAATCTCTAAGTAAGGGCCTAAATGGATGAAAGTGAACTAACTCTGAGCCTCCTTCATTTTATTGTAAACGTGGAGGGAGTCAAATCAAAAAGTTCAGGGGAAAAAATAGCCCGGTTCTAAATGATACTAAGTGATTGAGTGCTCATTTGAGGTGGAAAAGCCTATTATAATTTAAGACTAGCCAGTGTTTTGTGCTGAAACCACCATTGCCGTTCCAAACCAAATCCCCCATTACGTAATTAAAGGTAATCCTATTTACTTTTTATATTGGACCAGGTGCCTAAATCATAGCATTCCAGTAGATGTAAAACAAGGTGTTGTTGTCTCTCGCTCTCTCTCTCAGCTCCATTGGCTGTGTCCCTTGGCTATAAGTGTATGAACATGTGCGTCCTGCGGATATGACTGAACGGATTATGTGTTTGCCCACAGAGACCATATGAGCTGTGGTTTTACCAACACTCTCCATTCTTCTCAATTAAAAGCCCATGCACATGGGAGTACTGGTTTGTCATATTTTGTGATTATATTATCTTTATATTTGAAGTGGGCCTGCAGATTTTGGATCTGCTGTATTTTGGTTACCAAATCCATTACCTGTTGCATTTCCACCATGTACCAGTAATGACAATCAACATGGTCTTTATTCTTTCTTTCTCAAAACCCCCCTTACGATCATCATATTGCCGAACTCTATTTGTATTACAATATATTCAGTAATACCATAGTAGTTCTATGCTTCAAAGGTTGAACCCCTTTACTAACCTAAAAAGCATGGCATGTAGTACAATGTTGAAAGATATTGTATTAGCAGAGACATTTGTCTTAAGCTGAGCACAGACACCATTTTTTGCCCGATTTTACAAAGATTTTCATTGATGTCGCCAAGTCTTCCTGAGTCATGACTAGTTGAAGGCCGTAGAAGCGTCTCGTGTCTCGTAGTGTGTACGGGTCACCAACTCGACTCATGTTCGAGGAGAGCCGTGGACTTCACCGAGCTGCACATGACACACTGGAAAGAGCAGCTTATAACAGAGGGGATTAAACACAGAAAATAGTGAAGCCAATCTGCCTTTTCATTTCTCTGTCATAACAGCGGCACAAACAACCAAACAGCTGCCACAGCCTCCTGCAGATCGAACAGCACTCAATGATCACCAAAAGGCAGCAAGAACCACTTTTCCAACCAGATCTCAATCAACAAACTTTAGGAGCACTCGCACTGTTAGCTGTAGCTCCTCTCTGTCATCGGGCTGATGTGGGTCGGGCTCCTTCTCATCTTATTAAATCCTCTGGGAAAATGTCCCTCTTCTTCACCTCTTTTTAATTTCCATTTGTGAGAACTATTAACAAGCTCGTATCTGTGCGCCATGAGTTGTGTTGAGCAACCGGGGCAAAGCAGTAAGTGATCACATGATGCTCTGGACCAATCTGGACACACACGTGTGTCAACAGTGGCAGTTGTTGGACAGACTGGTGCAGTGTGGACTCTCACGATTCTCACTCGTCATGTGTCTGTGTAGTGTGGATCCCCCAGTCTTTACTAAATCCCTCAAGACTGAAAAAATCTTGTAGTGTGGCATTTGACCCATACTTAAATTACATCAGGGAACGTGTCTGGGGAAGTGGGTTACCTTGACCCAGGGCAGTTGACAGACTTGGTGGGGCCCGGGGCAAGAAGGTTTCTCATGGGCCCCCACCACTCAACCCTTACGGCGGCACCTGTTTGCTACAGCATTTTAAAAATAAATCATTTTATAGGCTGTATTTTGGGGCCCTTTCCCACAATTTGACACCACTGTTCTCTCATCATTCTCTTCCTTTGGTCCTGCTTAACCTCTTAAACCCCAACCGGTGTCAACTTTGGGTCCTATAGGGTTTAACAGGTTAAAGAACACTCCTTCATTTGTGTTTAGTGGGGGAGTGTGCATTCAAGGACAACTTGAAGATGGACCAAAATAAACCATCCCGAGTTATTGAGATGATTTTACACATTAAGACACATGCCAAAGCAAGTAATGAAATTAAAAAAAAAAAAAGAATCATGCAGAACAAGGGAAAATATAATATGGGCTCCTTGCTGGGCCCCCCTGGTCCTGAGGCCCGGGGACAACATACCCCTTTGACCCCCCCTGTCGACGGTCGAGTGATTTTTACTTTCTTCCTAGTTTAGTCAATGTAATTTCTTTCTGGTTGTATCTGTTGTTATGTTTCTTATGACCTATTCAACAGGTTTGAGGAATTAACAAATGTATTTTTGTTCTTTTAGTTTTAAAATGGACTAAAGTATGGCATTAACCCAAGACTCCCAAGATAAAAGAGCAAATATTGGTGTAGCACTGTTGTTACTTGGAGAGTTCTTCCCACCAGGCCGCGTTCATACACTGTGGCTGGATGGAGGCCAGGCTTAGGAGTGTGAGTACAAATCACAAGTGTTATTACTCACCTAGATGCTCAATGGCCACTCTGTTTTCCTCAGCAGTTGGCTCTCACAGTCTGAAGTGCTTTAGGAAGCATTGATGGCCACTGGGAACCACACACTGCAGACAATTATTGGACACAAGACAAGTTACTGTGCATTCCTGGTCCCGCTCTACCTGAATGAAGACAAGTTGTTTTTCTGTTCGCCGGACTATTCTGGCACATACCTGTCAAGTTTTGGATCTGAAAATAAGTGAAATTTTCCCACACACGCTGCAAGCCATCCCACCACCCCAACCAAGCTCCAGTACCCCTTATATTTGAAGACGGGAGATTAACGTCATAAACCCACTCTCGAATCTACCAAAAATAATTGTAGAGATGCATCTAATTACCTGAGTTTAGATGCAATAATTTAACAGTGAGCCCTCCAGAGCCTGAGTTTCTCTGCTCCACCCCTGCAGCCAAGCCGCTCTCCGCTCAATGACCTCCTTCGCTTCCCCTCTCTCTGCTCCTCTCTCACTGAGCACAGGCTCTAGAGAACACTACAGGGTGCAAAGGTTTTCTCGGGGTCTGAACTGAATGAATTCTTAACATTATGTCTGTTGTATGAACGGGGAAATGTCGCGCACAGGCATCACTCCGAGCTCCTTGCGTTAATCATTGGCCGCATTGACACAGTATAATCATATAATACTAATTGTAGCCCACTACTTTCTGAAATCGTAGGGAAGCGCGGGCTGAAGTTCCTTGCTCTAATGCAGTGGTTCCCAAACTTTTTTGTCTTGCCCCTTGGGCCTTTCATTTATACTCTGAGAACCCCCTACTTTGATGGTTTTGTTGATTAGTTAGAAAGTGAATGACAAAAACTCCAGGTAAAAGACAGCTAAATACTCTCAAAATCTCACTCTTTACAGTTCAATGTTTTAAAGTGGACATATCATGCATTTCAATTTTAAAAACAGGCTTAAAATCTTTCATTAGTATGTCTGTGCATTGATATTTTACATTTTATACATTCAAATAATGCCTCTGTGAAGATGATATGATACTCAAATTATAGTATGTGTCAGGGCTCATGAGGATTTGGCCTGGAGCGCCCCCTACAGGCAACAGGGGGAATCGCATTGTAAAAAACAAACAATTAGCGTTGATTTGAACATGTGGCTGTAGCGCAACCGAGTGGCTGGGTCCACGCTATGAGACAGAACGGCTCAGAACTGACCAATTTTGGATTATTGGCTTTAAAAATGCGGAGGACAGTTTGGGGGTTTGAACAATGACGTAATTGTTACCAGGAAGTACAAAACCCAGCGCTGTAGAAGTCTACGTGACAGGCCAAACGCAAACAGGATTCATTCAAAACTGCGTGAATGAAGTGAAATACTGCTCCAGGTATGTTTTTGACGAGGGACCAACATTACAACATGGTTAAAAGCTTTAAAAAGTCGATTTAGCATGATATGTCTCCTTTAAAATGTATTTTTGTACCGTAATAATCAAAAATACAATTTGTTTCATCTTATTTTTTACCCCCTGCAAACCTCTCGCATACCCCCAGGGGTCCCCGTACCCCTGGTTGGGAAACACTGCTCTTATGGACTTAACATGCAAACTTTTTGGCTCCTCCTGAAGTCATTATTGAACCCAGACTTGTCATTATTACCTTCACGTGTTTGTCTTAACATGCACTACATCCTCCTATTTTTTTCATTTGACTATTTTAATTTTCGCCCTATTCTTAATAATGGAGCTGTCTCCAAAAACAGAGCCACACAGCTAGCAGAGCTTCGTTAGCCCGCACTGATCGCTATGGGGGAAGCTAGGTCCATTGTTAATATACAGTCTATGATTGAAACAGGCTTCTGTAACCCTTCCTCAATGTCAATCACTCATCAATGTGGTGCCCCTCGAAGCACGATGCACAGTGCGTTATGAAAGCACAGGGAGCGGCGGAGCTGATAATATGGGAGATTTACAGGATAATGCTAATACGAGAGCACGGCGGGAGCGAAGGGGTAAAATACGGTAGCTTCCCGGCCAAAACGGGAGACTGGACAGCTATGTTCTGGCAGCTTGTATGGAGCTAAACACAGTGGCTAGTTAGTTATATGGCTGTCACATATAATCACCATCTTCCATGCATGATTTTGGAATAGTACAAACCTCCAAGATGTGCTCATTTATAAATAACATTAACTGTATCCAAAAGTTATTACTCACTTATTTAAATGTGCACAAGTTGCTTCATGTCATGTTTTTTTGTACAGGAAAAAAAAAAAAAAAAACAGTGAGGTGAATAACAAGCTGACGGTGAGTGATAACAATTTGAAACTTTTGATGTTTATTACTACATTCAAACGGATATAACTTCTCCAAATATTATCAGATTTCCATGTGTCTCACATCGTTGGAAAGCTTAGAAACTACACTTTCAGAATCTGCCAAGCGCTAACCGCTGTGCTACCGGGCCACCATTTATTATGTACAGTAAATAATGGATCGAGTCAGGTTTATTTTTGGATATTTATCTTTTGAAAAAGCTAGTTGTTAGTGAATAAAAATCAGTCTCGGAATAGAATATTGAAAAATCCCTCTGAAAAAACAAAAACATAACATGTTCAGTAAACACAATTGAATTTCTGGTGCTACTTTAGTGCTACTAACGTGGAAATTAGATTGCCACAATGTAAGGAAAATAGCCTTTGAATTTACAATATCACATATAATTCTATTGAGAAACTATGACTCGCAGTCCGTTTGTGTAGGTTCTCAGTCGTACAGGAGTTGTCCATCGTAGGCAAAAATTCTTCAGTCTTCATCTGTACTCTGTAGTTGAAGTGTCGGACGTTTCGATCTTACTCCAAAGATCGTCATCAGCTACTGAAGGCCTGGAGCACGCTTCCAGAGGAAAAGATTAGTTAAAGAACAGGACAAACAGGAGATAGAACCAAAAAGGAGAGGAATAGCTGTACCTTATGTATCTGGAATCTCAGATAAAATGCAGAGGGTTTTTAGACAACATAAAATCCCAGTTTATTTCAAACCAATGAATACATTAAGAGAAAAACTAGTTCACCCCAAAGACAAGATCCCAAACCACAAACAGAGCAACGTAGTTTATCCTATTAATTGCAAAGAAGAGGAATGCAAAGAACATTATATTGGAGAAACAAAACAATTATTGAAAACCAGGCTTGGCCAACACAGAAGAGGGAATTCCAGTGGGAACGGCCCTCAGTCGGCTGTACATCTGCATCTGAAAGCCAACAAACATTC
>OMNZ01000375.1:19691-38191 GCA_900303255.1 Lesueurigobius sanzi | reverse complement strand
CCCTCCCAACACAAACTACTCAAATGTCCCTGATCTAACGTTTAATGATCCAGCAACTGCCAGGTTGTTCATTTTTCTTCGATACTACTACCTTAACGGACTTGGTTTACGATACCGATACCTGAACGATACTTTTTTCGATACCTATATTAAATTATTTGTCATCTATACAAAAAAGTAAATATCTAGATAAGATTAAATGACCCAAATTCATCTTATTTATCTAAATCTGAGCTGTTTTGATGAGTTCAGGCTCATTTGACCTGATTCTAACTCGTTCTAAGGTGTTTTTGACTTATTTGACAATATTTCTACTCATTTCCTTTTTTATTTAAATGTATTTGCCAATGGGGTAAGAAAATTGTCCTTTTGTCAGTTTTATTTTCCTAATTCAAGTGAGATTACCTTAGAATCAGTAAAAATTGTCATGAAATAAACCAAATAATGTAGATGACAGTAGTAAATGTGCCTTATCTAGTCCAAACTGCTCTAAACCAGACTAATATTCTCAAATCAAGTCATTTATCCTGGTGCTTCATGTTTTGTTGTAGAACCAAAAAACAGAACAGTGATGATCAGTTATTCAATAAAATACTGTTTCTTTTAGTGTTTTTATCATTTATTTGAGCTGAAACACCTTTTTCGGTACCTGTTTTCGGTACCAATTTATTTTTCGATACCGGTAGTACCTTAATTATTTTTTCGATACCAGACTGGTATCGTTTAATGGTACCCAGCCCTATTCAGAAGCCCCTTATGATGAGACCATCAAGGCCGGTTACGTCGCCCAGAGAAGCGCGTCGTGGGGCCGTCCTCCTGTGGACCCACCACCTGCAGGAGGAGCCATAAGGGACTGGTGCAATGTGGCACGGGCAGCTAGGAGTGCTGCCCCCGCGACCCGGCAACGGATAAGTGGAAGAAGATGGATGTTTTGAAAGATTGTATGTACTTTGAGATGCATCCTTTTGATATATTGGGCGATACAAAAATAAAATGATTGATTGAAATTGATTAGCCCAGGCTTTTGGTTCTTTGTTTTTCTTTTGATCAGGGACATCTGGCTAGTTTCTAGATGAAAAGTGTAAACAAACCACTTTTTTTTTACAATAAATGGCTTGACGCAACCACTAACCATGAGTGAAATTAATGTTCTTGTGTTATTATTCATATTTTATGAAATGCACAAGTTTACATCCCCCAACTTTTGGCCACAACTGTTACTGTATAATTCCCCAAGGTTTTTGGTAAAATAGAAAAAAAAATATACTTTATAATATCCTCATAGACATGACTTCTAACAGAAAATGACTTGGGTAATCATGTTAGGAGGCTATACCATGTCTGTACAGAAGAAATGAGGATTCACTTTATACAATTACAGCCTATAGGACACAGTTATTACTAAACATGGAAATTAGGTAAGAAATAATTGAGATATTCTTAGATAGTTACAATACAGAACTAACAAGCCATATTAAGTATGAATAGGCTAAGATGTTTTCCTACCTTTAGCACCAAGAGAGGAGGGACTTGGAGGCTAACTCTGCCATCTGGTTTACTCTTAAGAGACCCACGAGCGTGCTCACGTCGTTATTAAGCTGATGACGATCTTTGGACTAAGGTTGAAACGTCCTACACTTCAACTACAGAGTACAGATGAAGACTGAAGAATTTTTGCCCACGATATTCTTAGATAGTGACATTTCTCTACAGCAATATTTGGAGCACATTTTATTAGGGGGCGCCTGATCTTAACCTTAACCTGCTCTATCTCAGCTTATCTCATCTAACAAGGAGGATCATGTCAAAGTTGTGACGCTGTCTAACAGGAGACTCCAATAAAATGTTTGAAAGTAAAAGTGTCAGGAGTTGAACGCCTCAGAGAGTGAAATATGTCAGCCACACGTCTCTCACCTTCAAGTGTCATCTGCCATCACGCTGAGTCTTTCCCATCACGCAGGAGTTTCACAACACACGGATCCATCTTGGCACTACCTCAGAAAGAGTGACGTGTTAAAGGTGACGATGACCTTCACTAAACAACACATTACAGGCGGCGGCAGCAGAGAGGTGGAGAAATAGTGCGACAAAGGTGTAAATGAGACACGCAGCAATTACAATCTGGCGACCTAACTGAGACGATGCAACATGAGGGACGACATTGAAGTTCTGGGCAGTCACTATCTCTTAACACATGATTCAATTAGGCGGCAGCTAATTAGCTAATTAGTTTGTAAAATCTTACCTGGTTTCATTTCGTGCTGCTGTGATGGGGGCTGGATGGTTGGACATGATTAAGATGCAGTTTAGACCAAATTGTTTTAGTTTTTTTCATAAGAGATAACAAAGGCAAATCTGTTGAAAACATGCCACGTGTTGAGGGATTCTTTAGTTGAGGCTTAGCACATTTAGCTCCACCCACCAGATGCTGATTGGTTGATCAATTAATCAATCAACATTTAACCACGGATGCTGAATTCGCCCAGTCAGTGCAGGAAGTAAACAAAACATACAAATAAAAATGAGTGATGGGATTTATAGCTCTTTACAGGGAGCCACTTAAGTCTTTGGGATCTGTTCACGTCCAAAAGCCGTTCAAAAGACAGTCTCCTTTTTATCTAGATTTTTTTTTTTTTTACGCCAGACAGAAAAAAATCTGATGCAGATGATTTTAACCAGGGCAGTTGACAGACTTGGTGGGGCCCGGGGCAAGAAGGTTTCTCATGGGCCCCCCACCACTCAACCCTTGCGGCGGCACCTGTTTGCTACAGCATTTTTTAAATAAATCATTTTATAGGCTGTATTTTGGGGCCTTTTCCCGCAATTTGACACCACTGTTCTCTCATCATTCTCTTCCTTTGGTCCTGCTTAACCTCTTAAAACCCAACCGGTGTCAACTTTGTGTCCTATAGGGTTTAACAGGTTAAAGAACACTCCTTCATTTGTGTTTAGTGGGGGAGTGTGCATTCAAGGAAAACTTTAAGATGGACAAAAATAAATCTCAATAAAGAGTTCTTGAGATCATTTTACGCATTAAGACACATGTCAAAGCAAGTAATGATATTTAAAAAGATAAGAATCATGCAGAACAAGGGAAAATATAATATGGGCTCCTTGCTGGGCCCCCCTGGTCCTGAGGCCCGGGGACAACATACCCCCTGTCGACGGGCCTGATTTTAACCCTTTGTAAAACACCATAATATTATAATATTTTGTGCTACAACTGTCTGACAAATTAGTTTAAGTTAAAACATCTTTCACTTGTGTTGTCTTCTCTGCTGTTGTGCCGATTCTTGGGGCCATTTCTGGTAAATTTATGTAAAATTGACAGAGAAAAAGATCCGACTCTTTTTTCAGGCTCGAACCGTTCACCCAAAAGAGCCGTTCAAAAGCCGAATCCGTCATCAATGTCACATTACTATTAAAAATCTCCAACTGGTTTTCATGGCATAATCAAACAGGAAACTTAGAATAAAATAGATTTGGGCTTTAAAAATGTCAGCATCAGGGAGCAGCTCAACACATAAATTCAATAAAGTTATTTTAGGAAGTTTATTTTTCCACTACAAATAACACAAGACGCGAGATTAAAACAACAAAAATATCATTTTTATTCTTAAAGATATCAAAGATAACCCTTACTCTAGAATACCATAACAAATAACACAATATCTATACAACAGTAAACAAAGTGTGACTCAGTAACCCTCTTGAAAATGTTTGATTTCTTGTGTAGAAAATATAGGAACTTTGTAGGAAGTTCATTTAATTAATTTAAAATATCAGCAACTATGTCATTATTAAAAGGTTTTATAAATTGGTGAATTGGTGTATAATGTAATAAAGGGACAGTCGTGATACAGAACACACACAGTCAAACAAATTAAGGATATTCACTACATTACACTAACATAGACATAAATATTATTCATGATCAATGCATGTATGTGCTCCACTTTAGAACAAAAACTTTTATTTGGTTTACAGTCAGAAAAAAAAAAAAAACAGGGGAATAATGGTTGCACAAATCACTCCCATTTACATAATATCTGATCGTGTATGACAACAATAAAAATACAATAGTAATCAAGCACTGTAAAAACGCATATGGCATAACACAATATGAAGACACACTGGACTGGCAATAGAGGTTTAAAAACATCAAAAAGTAAGGAACCATTTTGAGTCATATCTGCTCCACACTACAATGACTGTGCACACTGCGGAGGTGTCAACAATGTCTGACAAGCAAAGTGTGTCTTTTGTAAGAGCTACACATCCCTAAAGAATCCTATATAAACTATTAATGACTACCGTTTGGGTGGTGGTGGTGGTGGTGGTGGTGCTGGGTGTGTGTGTATGTGTACAACTACAACATTTTAGGGATTAGAGTGTGTCATTGTATTTCCCTTCCAAACTGAAATGAAATCACCGCTTTAGATGCTACAGCAGTCATGAAAACCATAATGGATGCTCCTGTAATAGAAACACATCTGACTGGACATGTGTATATGGTATAAGATTGCAAAGTGAATGGTGTGAATGCTGACTGGGATGACTTTAGGCACGCTTGTCACTTAAATAATAGTTGCGATGTAGGTAGTAGGCCTATCTAAGCTAAAACAACACACTTCACAGCATAAGAATGGGAATTGTTACGTAAACTTAATATTTATATGACCATGTACATAATTACTTCCTGATTTTTGATATATTTTTTTACATCTCGTGGGTCAGGGCTTCGTGCTGTGTGGCGTGCACCCCGTTGGCCTGCACTGGGTTAGGCTGAGTGTCAATCTGACCGTTGGTTTTAGGCTGGAGAACAGGATGCCCGGAGGACTGAGAGCTGCCGTGGACGTTCGACTCGTTTAACCGCCGAACCCTGTAGGTCTCGTAGTGGATGCTCCCCGTGATGTCTTTGATGTTCTGCATGTGTGTCCTGGAGATAAGATCATAGAGTTTAATGATGCCTGAGTGCTTTACTCTATGGTCATCACAGCAACACAGCATTACTCTGTTTTTCATTTAGAGTTCTGATTCACAAATACTTTAATATGCACTATCACTCAAAAGTTTGGGGTCACTTTTTGGTGGACGTTTTTTTTCCTTATTTTTAAGACTATTTACATTGTAGATTCTCACTGAAGGCATTGAGTTTATCCATGAACACATATGGAATTCTGTTTTAACAGGGTTTATACAGGTAACAGCAAGTCAAATTTAATGCTTTGGGGATTTTAATGCCCAAATACTACATTTTTAATGCCGCAAAGGCCACATATCAGTGTGTATTTAACCTCTTAAGCCCTATAGACCCCAATACTGGCTCTGTGCCTTCAGATACAGCTTCTGACGCATGTGTTTTACGCATCAAAATATTCCAAAGTTGCACATTAGTGACAGCTGATGTGGAATTATCCATTTCTGTTGTTATTTGTTACACCACAGGGAGGAAAAAGGCCTTTTTGCGGGAAATGTGTGTTTAATTCAGGCGGAAATTAGAACAACCTATTGCAACCTCGTTTTATTGTCAAACAACATAATTTATTATTATTTCACTTCCACCATCATCCCTAAGCTTTACCAAATGTTTGGACACCAAGATTAGCCACGTACATGATGTAAATAAAGGATTTTTGGAGAAAAAGGCCTCGGGCTTAAGAGGTTAATATTAATTTCCATTTTTAACAGAAAATTTGATACAACGAACAACTTTTGACCAGAAATACTGTATGATTTCAACAAAAACTGCAGTCTAGCCCCTAGTTTCTGTGTTTTTGACCAACTTCGGCTGTAATATTAGATGAACAATTTCATTATTTTCCAAGAACTTTTGATTTAATGCCAGTTTGAATTATATTTAATGCTTTTTAGTGACATTTAAGGCCAAATTCATTTTATGGCTTTTAATACTTTTTAATGCCCCGTGGAAACCCTGTTTAAATGAAAAAGATGAAATCAAAATTGATTACTGCTTTTCACACTTTTGGCATTTTCTCAATGAGTTTCACAATGTCGTCACTAGAAATGGTTTTCAGTTCACAGACTGTTTCCAAACCATTTCAGGTCATGACCTAATGAACCTCATTGAGAAAATACCAAAAGAAAAAAAGAGCAAAAATATTTTGAGTTATTTCACATATTTTTTCAATTTCCTACATAATTCCATGTGTTAATTCATAGTTTATTGCCTTCAATGAGAATCATATAATGTAAATAGTCTTGAAAACAAAATAAAACCCGACCCTAAACTTTTGAGTAGTAGTGTACATGGTTAAATTATTCTTTATGTACAGTGGCTAATTAATGCAATGATGGTACACTAAAAAAAGTCCACACATTTCTAGAATAATCTAATGTACTGGTGTGTGTTCCTTACCTAATAAGGAGATCTCGCAGGTAGGCAAACTCACAGTGTGCAATGTTCTCAACTGCAAAGACAGAAAGAAAAGTTTTGGCATTACAGAATTAGTACAACTTCATATGACGGTAACTCGCAGACAGCAGCGGGGGGCCACATTGGACTCATCTCTGGATCGAGTCCGGCTAATGGTCAGAATCACCCGGCTGGAGGATCAACCCGCTGATATATTTAACATGGTGTCGATGAACAAAAGTAATTAAACTGCAGCAGCTCTCAGCCCAAATTGCTGCACTAAAATTGTAATTTTTTTAATGGCCACTAGATGGTAATATTGTCCATTAAAGTCAACTCAAGGGCATCCTCTAGTATGACATGTGCAGCAATTTTCTTAAGCCCAGATAACACACTCCTCCACTTTCAAGTAATTTAATGCATCTCAGCTCCACTCTTTCATTGGAGAAATTTAAGTGAGACGTTTTAACAAACTCCCCGTGACAGGCTTCCGCTGCCTCCAGTCGGGCTAACACGCGCTTAAATTATAGATTATGTCAAGGACGTAAATGAAAAGAGGAGGTGCTATTTATGTAAAGCTTTGAAATCCATGGGCAGGAAATTAAATTCACTTTGAAAGGAGTGAAGTGAAATAAGTGCTGGGTCTGCGCGCGCTGATTAGTCATGACCGAGGAGAGCTCTAATAACTTGTTAAGAAAGCTGCGGCAGACTCATGCGGGAGCCTAGGGATGTCCCAGTGTACAAAAATATAAATTACATACATACATAGAAGTGTTGGCGAAAGAAATGTTTAATTGGTGATAGTGCGTGTGTGCTTTGATCTTCAAATAGACCGTTGAAGCTGGCCGCATTGGTGATGATCATTACAAAGAGCATGGGGGTGCAGGTTTTCAAAATTAGCTCAAAATTAAGAAGCAGTTATGAGGCATTTACTTAGATCCTACCTGGGATTACTCATATTTTAATTTGATAGATGCAAAAATTGTCACAAAAAGCGAATTAAAATAGAATCAAACGGAGAGTACTAAGAGAAGGTTTAAAAGAAATGCCTTAGATGAGTCTGAAACCATTTTGTTTGTCCTCTCCTCGCACAATATGTTCAATTCTCCCTGCGTTCTTCAGTGGGGCAGGGTGAGTTGAGGACATTCACCTGCACACAGTCTTCTCTGGCAGGCCAGCGACGAGCCCTGGCCAAGTCACTAATGTAAAGTGTATCAAAGCTACCGCATGCCGCTAATGTGGGCTGGATGTGCGACAGCCACAGTAAATCTGCTCTTCCTGTCAGCGGAGTCTCCCTGGCGACACTCTCAAAAACACACAGACACGTTCACCAGATGGACAGATTAAATAGCTCCGGACTTTACACATTCGGCACAAGACGACAATCTGCTGTGGGCTCGAGTGTGACCACACGGGGGGCCGAACACAGCAGTAGCCAAATATTGTTCTTTGTACTTATTACACCAAGTAATAGTCCAAAATATCCCTTTCTACTTTCTAATTGCGCAGCTATAATCAGTCTCATGGTCTAAGAAGTTACATTTTGTTCTCCAAGACCATAAATGTGAGTTTAGTGCAATGGATAGTGTATGTCAGGGGTTTGCCCCAGGGACCATCATTCAGAGTTAGCAGTAGTCTGCGGCCCACTGTGTGTATGTGTGTGCAATATAGGCCTATTCTTTTGTATAAAAGAGGGCTATATACTTTATGTTACAATGCTTTGTGTTCTCAAATGTTTAAAATAACAAAAGTAAAATTATTAAAAGCGATAGATCAACTTGATATTCATAAATATTCAATATGCAGCAGCTCTAGTGTATTTTTTAGTCGTTAAACTGGATAGCAAGTCACGGACCACCAGCAGTACTTCCACGGACCACCAGGGGGCCACGGACCACTGGTTGAAAACCCCTGGTGTATGTAATGTTCATAGCACCCTATATTTTTTCATGTATGTATTCCTGCTCTTGTTATGATTTGCATTGTGATGCTCCATTTTAGAAATGAT
This sequence comes from Lesueurigobius sanzi, assembly GCA_900303255.1. Classification (NCBI taxonomy): domain Eukaryota; kingdom Metazoa; phylum Chordata; class Actinopteri; order Gobiiformes; family Gobiidae; genus Lesueurigobius; species Lesueurigobius sanzi. The sequence continues at coordinate 29,807 of OMNZ01000375.1, read as the reverse complement.
TGGAGAGTTGGTTGAATTATGAGAGCTGGCATGTGTGAGAGTATGGGTGTGTATACGTATGGAATCTTTATTTTATTGTATGTATATTATTATTTTTTGGTCTGTGTGCTTGTTTTTCTTTCCGTGTCTCTCAGTGCACCCCCTGGAAAACAATGGGCTGGATTTCAATGGGCTATTCCTCTTGAAAATAAATGTCACTTAAATGATGAATAAAAATGTCTTGCCAATCAACCTAATTGTGAAAAATACAAAAATAACATTTTCGTCATGTCCCAACCAGTGCCATGTGTGTAAATCAGAACTGGAAGACGTGTGGATTGGTGTGATGTGACGGACGTTAGGCGAACAGGCCAGAACATACTGCATACTGGAACATACACGTTGCACATCATCGTATCATTTTAGATATTTGCCGGACCTTGGACATGGAGAACACAATTGTGTAATTACCTTCTATAGTCCCCCATTTTGTTTTCCTCCCGAGGATTCTCTTCCCGTTCACCTGGTACTCCTGGTCACTCCCCACAACAGCAAATGGAATCATCTCCTGTCACATGCATCACACAATACACAGGATCAATAAAGTTACGTGCAGATTTTCCCATTGATTGGATATATTTTAAGACCTACCCGGATCTTGTCATTGATCAGCCTGTCCTCGGCGTCCTCGTCAAACTCTTTCTGAGGGTACACGTCGATTCCATTAGCGCGCAGCCCTTCCCTAATCTGCGCAAGGACAAATACAGCAAAGCAATGTTATCAAGACAATAAATGAAGCTTAAATCTGCAGGGACCACGCCGCACCAAGTACTAAAAGCAAGGGCAAAGTATTCTATAATGACAAGTGAGTCAGAGGCTGGAAAACAGTGGAAGTCTGATGGGTGAACCAAAACAATCAATCAATTGCAGGGGTTCCATCCATCTTCCCCCATCGCTGCACTGCCCGGCGGCTAAGTCATCGGTCATTGTAAAGTGACACAAACATTGGTGTTTACTAACAGCTATCCGCAGTAATTGGGCAAAATGCTCAAATTAGATCAAAAATAAAAAATGGAGGCGACTTCAAATGTCTCGTAATGTACTTTACGAGACAGAGGTCAGCCGATCCTGTCCACACATTGAGAAAATAATATTCCACCTCTGTTCTTTGTAAGCCGTAAGCTTGCAATGGCCGAGGCGATAAGGAAAAGTTGAATTTTGAAGAATGACTGCTCAATCTGTATCACAGCATTTCGTTCAGCATCTAACATTAAATGTGTTTCCATCCATTAGCATTACCGCCACTTAGTGTAAACCAAAAAAACACATCGTCCCCTTAGAATGAGAAGATTCTGAGAAGTTTTGTGATAATCAGGTTCACATTTTTGACCAGTGATACAATAATGGAAAAGGGTAAATGTGTTTTTGCTCATGAAAATCTATGAATGAACCAAATTCTACCAAAAATGTAATATAGTGTACAGGAGGAGTCCAGGAAGAAGATTATGTGAATAGACCCTTCTCATTCTAAGGGGATTAAGTTTTATACAAAATTTTCATCACTTCTTACTTCAAATTATACATGAAAAGTTTTGGTTCTGGAATAATGTTATGTTTATTCTTATCATTTTTCTCGTACAAGCCACAAAACCCACATGAACAGGCCGCTGCCTGATAATGAGTCCATTGAGTTCACAAGTCAAAGAAATAAAAAACGTGAAAAACCATTTTGGCACAAGATGTTTTTAGTCAATAATCTTCAGGGTCACACAGTGCAGGAGCAGCCAACCAAAGCCACAGCACTGCCGCGCGGACTCGGCAGTGTTCCTTCAGTGCCAAGACCCAATCCTGGCTTTGTTACCTATTGGACAGTGTTATAGGCAAAGGGGAGGGGAGGAGGACACAGCCAAGACACCCATTGTGATTCCTCATCCCAAAAATGAATGACAAAATTATGGAATTAAGAGGTATGGGGCAATAAAAGGCAGAATGGATGATGGCAGGTGGCGGTCTGTCTCCTGCAGATTGAGCATTATCCAAAAAGAGCGGGTTTGGAGTTAAAGGATTGTGCCAGATGAAGCATAATGGGAGCGCTGTGATAAGAACATCGCAGCAATTTTCAACTTTCAACACTTCAAAGTCTGAAAACAGTAGGCAATATACAGTTAAATGAAATAGGCAGTTTAGACCTCCACCAAGGCACGTGACCCGTTTCTCTCATTTACATATCAGATTTGGGCACTAATACTGAAATACAGTGCCCTTTCAAATAAATTTGGTGAAAAAAATGCAGACAAATAGCTATACGCAATTTTCCAGCTTGTACTCACTTTAGCACCTGTCTTTATAAATTACCCCCAGATCTGGACATTAACTGGGAATTTTCTAGATCATGTGTCAGTGTGTATGTACTAATGGAATTAAAAACAATGCAACATAAGCCTTGTGGCTAGGACTGTGCAATATTTCACTAACACATTTCCAAACAGTTCATTCCATTAAATTTAAGGAAAAATCATATCTTTTTCATTAAATTATGTAAAATCAAGCCATAAAAATGGCCAGATCAAGAACAAAACAAGGCCAAAATTAAACTAAACTGGGAGAATCATATATAAAACTGAACGTTTGCATTTTTAAAAGGAAAGATGAAGACATTTTTGTTTGTTTGTGTAGGTTCTCAGTCGTACAGGAGTTGTCCATCGTAGGCAAAAATTCTTCAGTCTCCTACACTTCAACTACAGAGTACAGATGAAGACTGAAGAATTTTTACCTACGATTTTTGTTTGGTGTTACATGTCAATTAAGATAATTTGGAGACAGCTTAACTTGTGGCTGTACAGATCATCCAACACTCAGAAGATTAAATCTTTTTATTTTCCCTTGGTGCAAGAATAATTCTTACCATTTACTTGATCTTAGTTTTTCTAATTACATTAATTCAACACAAGTCATATTTACTCTGAAGTGCCACTTTTGGACAGAAAATCGGGTGAAACATTCAAGGACAGAACATATTAATTTCATTCTTGAAATTCCTACTTCTACCAAGTGCCTCTCTAGCTTGACAGAAAAAGCTTCCTAAATAACAGAGCTGTGATCCTGAATGAACCCGTATAATCACATATAATTCCCTGGTAATGAGTGGGCTCTCTGCAGAGCAGTGACTGGGCAGAGGCTTGAACATCCGCCAGACTGAACAGGTGCAGGTCACAGTTGGGTGAAAGAACCTACGGTCGACTCTGTGGCAGTAACAGAGACCATACATGACTTCCCATGATCCAGTTTGCTCTTGAGTGGTACTGCGGGGGCACAGACAGATGGCTGGCACCTCCTCATGTTACCAACACAGGCAAAACAAACTCTGAATGATGAGAAATGCACTGAGGCTTTGATGTGTCCACTGCATGGGATAAAACTTGAAACTATATTTCTCATTCACGTACACAATGTGTCCATCAAATCTTGCTGTCCTGCCCACATAGGGTTATTAGGCCAATTGGTGTGGTCAGAGAGGCCAATGGCGCAGACTGGCAGCCTGGCTTGTGTCAGCTTTCCCCAGGGCCACAGTAGCAACTAATCTCCAAACCAGTGAGGAGTGTGTGAATAATGTCTACAGAGCTGTGATGTTGTGAGCCACTATTGCCATCATGATGATAGATGTCCTTAGGTCTGGTCCATTTATGATTAGATCATTATGACAATAGAATATTTAAGACAAATATATCATTACCATCTGTTTATTAAAATTTTCAAACTTTTAGATGTGTGTTTAATTTAAAAATGAGAAATAGTCAGATTTCGTTGTACATTGTATAATGACAAATAAAGCGCTTTATTATTAATTAAATAATTTCACACATTCTCTTTTCCATTGACTTCCTCATATGTGTATCCTGATCTATTGAGTCATGTACTATTTTCTGAAACTGTATACAGGAAAATAAAGATCATATGTCTGAATAGATTTATTTATGCATTTATTTACAAGCACAGCTGTGGTACCCACCGTTTGTTTGAAGAAGTCCCTCTCCTCCAGTGTGAGCGTGTCAGCCTTGGCGATGACAGGTACGATGTTGACCACTTTGCTCAGACGCCTCATGAACTCCACATCAAGAGGTCGCAGGCTGAAAACACAAAAAGGCAAGAAGATGTAACCTTTGATGTGAACAGATAAGCATGAGCGTGTGCGGTTCTGTCACACAATATAAGCTACAAACGAGACAAAAGAGCACGCTTTAACCCAACATTACCACATACATAACCAAGCTGTGAACATGTCGTCTGTACAGGCCCGGACACTTTTCTTTGTCTTTGGCCACATGTACCCGCAGTAACTTGCAATATCCACCAGAGGGCAATCTAAGCACAGCACATGTCAAACACTTCCCAGAAATACAAACCTATATCAGACAATTTATGTTAAGTTAATTTATTGTATGTTAGTGCCGCATCTGAATAAAAAGGACTATTTTTTGCATCAGAGTACCTTTGGAGAATACCTTCATATCCTCACTGCATATAGGGTTTGTAGCCTTCTATGTTAGTCTTCATTGACCTTTGTCCTGTGAAGAGCACCTTGTATGATATTTTGGACCCACTGATGCACTCCTCACCATCTCTGCCAAGTTAAATAATTTTACCAAATGGTTTATAACAAACAGCTAAATATTTCAGAAATTGTATTCATAATATTTATATAAAATAATTAGGGCTGGTCAAAAAATCGTTTTGATCGAATTTGTAGCTAAAACTGTTTTTTAATTCGCAAATTCCAGTTTTAATTAAGAATTCAGGAAAAAAAAAAAAAAAATGTATGTCTCTAGCCCATTCCTGTCAGGAGTTATGACATTTTAAAAGGGATTTTAAAATTTTAACAGGAAGAAATCCCACACCTGTCCAGCAGAGGGCACTAGAATAAATGTTTCAACGTGATATCAGGGTAAATATAAATAAAGGAGAGTGCTGAAGGAGAACATGAAATTACTTTTTGACAGGGCCGTAACTCTGAAGAGGGCTAACTGGGCAATTGCTGAGAGGGCCCAATTTGAAGGGGGTCCCACAAAAGTAAATCATTAGTCTCCCTAAAAAATAAATTCTAAAAGCACAAAATGGCAGCTAAACAGCTAAAGGACCAGCTGAAAATATAATCTATTTCCTAAAACGCACCTGAATACAGAAAATCACATGTGAATAATAAAAAAAAAAAACTTGAATTAAAATAATATATGATAATAAATAAATAATGCAATGCCCATCTAGTACTGTCTTTAAAAAAATACTAAAGTGGCCTACACATTCACTTGATAACACCCTAATTAGGGCTAATGCTTTGCTCCTGGCCTGTACGGTTTGTTGGTTATAAAAATGGTCTTGCTCAGTCCTGTGTTCTCTGGCCTCCAATTAGTCTGGACCACCAAAGGCCAGCTGAGTTCATGCACCATGGGGCAGCTGCTGTCCGTCCACTCCGCAAACACCATATAAGCACTGGAAGCCTATATGACACTAATTCAACCAAAAACCAAGCACAATGAGGATTACGTAATCGTTAGCAGAAGCAACGAAACGCCACACATATAGATAAATAATATGTAAAAGTCTTTCATTTATGGATATGTATGCACAAAGATTCAGGATTAAAGTCACCCTGATGAGTGCATGGCTGACAAAACACAAAACAAGTAAATTGAGCCTAATCCGCTGCAGAGACATGGTGTACATTAAATATGCATGCACAATTATAGTAAAGTTTACATGGACGAGGAGTGAAGAAGGTTTCCATCAAGAACAACCTACATATACCCCGTGGCTTTTTCCTGCTCTGTGACCACAAACAAGTCCTGAGTGGAGAAGTGTCAAAGTGCAGCCTTCCTTTTTGTGTTAAACGAGGAAGCAGCAAACTACCCAGAGGGAAAGCGGTGACTCTGCCATTATCGGAAATGACTTCTGAGGCCAAGGCTGTGCTGCGCTCCACCGGGCACCGTTCACCTCACAGAAACCAAACAAAATCACTGACATGTAAATTACATTAGAGTGGAGTACATACACGCCAATATTTAAGATGTTTCCAGAACACAAGTAATGGAGGGCAATTTTCAAAACGGTCTCAGTGAATGAAGCCTGTTGGAATTATCATTGATGGTTTACAGCTTGTTTTGCTTTGCGCTTGTCGCTGTTGGACTACGGTCATGAACGTGTGGAATCTTTCATTAGTCAGTCTAATTCATCATTGAGACATTGGATTGGAAAGCAAAATAACTAAGACGTTGGAGGGAGTTCTTCGGAATTTTTGCAGAAATGTTAGAATAGTTAAATGTTGCTTCCTTGCATATTTTGAAATGGTAAAAGGCTGTGTATTCTTTTGTTCGACCATAGCAGTGCACAAGATGAGATCCACAACAGCTTGCAGTGAGTAGTAGTCGTGCAGAGGAGCAGCTGCAGCCACATGAGCACATGATGAAGGCTCTGTCAAACACAAACACTCACGCATGACCCCCTCTCACCAGGACAACGGTTAGGAGCACAACTGTTGAGTTACAGATATCAGAGGCCACTGATGGAAGGAAACTGAGAACTCGCTCAAGTGTTGAGAGGATATACACAGCTCTGTGGTCTGTCACCTGTGTGTGTGTGCTATATTACAGTTAATAAGAAAAATAAGTTCAAAGGGTTACGTTATTGCTAGTGTTGTGTTTCTACTCACTTAACTTAAAGCTAATGCAACGAAAAGCAAGAGTCCCTTGTTCTAAGCCAGGGGCGTCGTAGACTGAAATCCAGCTACCACATTGGGCATGGAAACAAATACAGCGGTCATGACCTCATTGGTAGATGTTGCCAGGTTTCTCAAAGTAGTCATTATTCATTCACAGCTGCTCTGTGGTAGATACATTTACCACGTTGCTAAAATGTTACTCGTTTATATCCTGAGCTCTTATTATGTCAGTGCCCTCTGCTGGACAAGTGTGGAATTCTTTCTTTTTTTCATTCTAACCCTAACCCTGCCCACTAGCAACTGAAGAGAGCATTTTGGTTATTTCTTTAAAAAATCATAACTCCTGACAGGAATGGGCTAGAGACTCTTATGCTTTACAGGTCGGGATGGATTTAATCATCTCCTTATGTTTGACGACCACGTTCTAAGATGAAATGCATTGGTTTGTTGATGTTTTTTGTAATAATACTATTAACTATTCAATAAAAACATATTACACCCTCACTTGAATTTGTTTTCACACATGGTTTTAAAAACGTCTGAATTTATCTTAACTTCACACTGATAATGTGTGGAGGACAGTCTGGGGGACTTTTGTTCCTTGGGATGTTTTGGGATGCACCCCTGCGTTTCCAACTGAGCACCTCATTTTAACAGACTTTTACGCACAGACGACACAGTTCTCCTCCTCTCATTTTTATTATAAGCAGAGAGTCTCTCGGTCTCATTACGACTGTAAGTAGTTGTTGCCATTAAAGCACTTGTAGCAGACAGCTGCTTGTGTTTTGCAGTCCAAATGTAAGCTCATATTGACAGCTTAATAGGTTTGGGAACTATTTCCGAAACAGAATGGTGAGATCAAACCTTTTACAAGTGTACAGCATGTAGTCTTTCATAGGCGAGTATTGATTTTCAAGCTTCTAGAGTTCTAATCATTTCTATTAATGACAAAAGCCCATTATTGGCCTGGTACATTTATCAAATATCAATATTGACCAAAGTCACTTTCCCTGCTGCTTCTTCATCACTTTTAAACCCAAAAACTTTGCAGAATCTTTTTTCTTCATGCAACACGATCCCCGATACATCCACGCACGACCCCCACAACGATACTGCTGCGTCCATGAGAGAGAATGACTTACACATGTGGTCACTAGAGTCTGAGTGGAACAAAAGCTGGTGCAGATGTGTTAGTGGTTGAGGGACTGTGAACAGACAATGGCCCAGGGATATTTCCAAGGAGATCTGCTTCATGTCTGCTGCTGCACCAGACGGGACAGGAGAGCGAGGGAGGGGGAGGAGGAGGAGGAGGAGGAGGAGGAGGAGGAGGGGGTCTTACCAGTGTCCAGTGGGAGGGATGAAGTATATACAGCAGTGCACTCTGGAGTCTGGGATCCTCTTCTTTCGGTCAATGTTGATCTCCTCCTGCAGATAGGCTTCATACTGATCGTTGATGAACTTCATGATGGGCTGCCAGCTGAAAGCAAGCATAACTCGAATGTGTGAGACGGATAGGAGAAGTCCAAAGCCCAAATTATGAGAAAAATTATGAGAAACATCTCAGCTCACCAGTTTTCATTGTTGATCTGATCTCCAAAGCCAGGCGTGTCGATAACTGTCAGCTTCATCCGCACGCCTTTCTCTTCGATGTCTATCACAAAAAAACATCCAGTGAGAACAAACGACCACAGACGGAGATGAAGAGCTCAACAGGAAGCACACTTTTCGAGCAAGAACTGCAAAAAACACAACTGCCAAACCAACCCACCGTGACTGATCGACTTGATCTCCACGGTCTTGGGGATCCTCTCCTCTGGATCAGGCTGGACCGACTTGCGACTCACTTTGGACTTAAACAGCGTGTTCATCAGAGTGGACTTCCCCAAACCGCTTTGGCCTGGACACAAAGACATAGCAGCCATTTAGTAAGAGAAGAAACAACCATACATCCCGAGAGTACCTGGCGTCAATCACTTTTACAACACCACTATACAAAGTTTTCCCAGGAGTCACTTTACATCCATCATCGTGTTATATAAATCGTAGGTCGAGGTCTCAAAATGAACCGTAACAAAAGGTTGCAGCTGTAGGGGTCACACTGTTGAGAACATGGAGGTCTTAAGAACATGGAGACCACACGCAAATGAATTAGTTATTGTAGGTAAACATTCACAGCACTTCACCATGTTCATTATCAGTATGAGCCAACTTTCCCAACATGAAGTGAGTCTGGCATCTTCCTGTACAAGACAATTGCATGGGCAGTCTGAGTAAATTACACACTGGTCCTGGATACAGCGAGTCTTGGTGACAATTGTATATCTCACCCTAAGAGTCAAGACGCATAAATATGTAGTAGATAATAAAAGTTAAAATCATAAAGCGTTCCAGATTAGAGGTCGACCGATATGGGTGTGTCTAAGGCTGATGCCGATTTTTGGGGGGCTTGGTTGGCCAATGCCGATATGCCCCACTACTAATATGTTTGGCCAATTAAAAAAAATCTTGTCTTGCTTTGTTGCTTTCATGTTTAGTGCACAAAACGTTATCTTAACAACAAAGCTTTTTCTTAGATTTCTTTCTTTCAAAAGCTGCACTGGTAAAGCTATTGTTCAACATAGGAAAGCCTATTTAAGAGGAATTATAAATAGTCCACTATAATTGGAAACAAGCAAAACTATAGCAGCTCTAAAGTGTGTTAAATTCCATAGGCTCTGGTTAAATTGTGTCCTTTTGTGGTACACATGCTGTATGCTAACAGTAACAAACAATCATATTAGCACTGATGCTACATGAGAAAACAAACGTGTGACAGCACTTTTTCCACTTTTGCTGCTAAATATTATATTGTAACTTGTATATTGCACTTTACATTTATAACTTGCACTTTTTTGAATTGCATTGTAATGTCTATGTTAAATGATTGTATCTCTGAGGACGACAGGTGGAAAGTAGCATGGTGCTAAATCTGGTGCAACCATCTTTTTAATGTAACTGCACATTGTCCTAAACTAAACTAAACTAAAACATAGACACTTCTACACCTAAACAAATTAAAAATAATTCAATATTGGCGGTTATCCCCTTGTGTTTCACAGCTAGAAGGTCCCAGGTTCGATCCCCGGGCCGGACGGGGCCTTTCTGCGTGGGGTTTGCATGTTCTCCCCCGGTCTGCGTAGGTTTCCTATGGATGCTCCCGGTTTCCCCTACCACTAAAAACATGTACAATAGATCAGGATGAATGAGAGCGAGTTTGTGCGTGCAAGTGTGGGAAAATGGATGCAAATCAGCCCATGGATACAATCCGGAGTGGTGTGTTTACATGCCATGGTTCTCATGTGTGTTCAAATAAACAAATTATTATTATTATTATTATGTGCCGATAGCAGATTCTGTAAAATACTCATATATCAGTCGACCCGTTT
>OMNZ01000375.1:0-18212 GCA_900303255.1 Lesueurigobius sanzi | reverse complement strand
TGGCACCATCTCACGGGTAATACAGCCACAGACACCAATATCACATTCTAAAGAGCCTTGAGTTTAACACTGAGGTGGAGGGCAGATGAGAATGATGTGCTTTCTCGGTCATTCCTGGGCCAATCCATAGGAAACAAAAACTGTCACAAAGATCAGCGTCTTCTCTGTCAGCGCATATGAACTAAAGTCTAATCATGTTCTCATAAAGGTGTCCAAAAGTGGAGACAATATTCAAAAGCATTGTGCAGGATGTTGGTCAGTAGAAAGGACTTCCAGCCGTAAGAATAATATGGCAGGTTTGTGGATCAGTATAACATTTGTCAATTTCTTTCAAAAATGGTTTGTTTCCCATAGAGTTATATTGTCCCCTGCCCTCCAACTTGAAATAGAATCCTATAAACAAGAACACAGCCTATTATCCCAGCATTGTTTAATTAGTATAGGGCTTTGTATAGAAGAAGGAATATTTATTTGTAGTTTAGATATTGATGTTTAAGACATTCCATATGGGTCCGGGTTTAGGGGATGGGGTAGTGGGGGGGGTGTTGGGGTTTGGGGGGGGGGGGGGGGGGGGGGGGGGGGGGGGGGGGGGGGGGGGGGGGGGGGGGGTTGTTGGGTCCCAGGGGGTGGGAGGCAGAGTGTGGGGATGGGGTAGCAGCTATTTTGTTGTTGTTGTTTATTCTGTCATTTTTATTTTTTCTCAGTACTGTTCATGTATAGAGGCTGTACACATTTAAATGAGCACAAAAATTGAATCTTTATTGCTTATATAAGTAAGTGGAAAATCTATAAGCCACTTGAATATGGAACATTGTGTGCTGGCTGCCATGTTGTAACCTCTATTCCCGACTGTGTTTTGTATTTTGTTACTTTTGTACTTGATGCATTTTTCTTGAAAATAAAAAAAAAAAAAAATTATCACAAAAAAAACAAGAACAAAACCTGTTATAGCAATCCATTAAAATCTGTACATTTTATTGAAAACCCATAGCGTTCGTATTATGGCAGTTTTGTTTATTGTGAAGAATCCGATCCAGCTTCATCACATCGAACCATCTGCCACACACTGCAGAGCATATTGATTTGGGACCCTTTCTGACGGGAAACATTACAACATGAAGGCTTGAAGACAGATCCAATTCAGCATTTAAATTATAACTGAATCCAAAGTTTGAAAGGAAAATAAAAGTTGATATTTTTCTTCTAACAGGTGAGGCAGACCTGTACAAAGTGAAATCTAAGCAGCCGTTTCTTTGTTTCCTGTGGTACCTATTTGAGCACAGCAGCTCTCTCTCTCTTTCTCTCTCTCTGTGCGAGCGCTTCTTGAGAAGTGTGTGCTTGAGCCTGCCACAGTAATAACTGTCATTATGCCACTTTCTGAGTCCGACAGCCCTCTCTTATCCACTCAGCCTTGTGTCTGTGCGTTTGTTTGTTACGTAGGAAGATATAAAAGTGCTCACTTTAAACGAACCCTGCTGGCAGATTGTTAGAAGAAAAACACACGCCTGCACTTACACTGCGCTATTCACTTTTGCTTTCATGACATTAGAGACCGAATAAATATTCCTTACTTTGTTCCTTATAGGAATCTTTACTCTTTAAGGTTGATTCAAGGAAAATTCAAAAAACAGCATTTTGGACCATAGAGGAAACGGGGGAAGCAGTTAGTTAGACAGAAAATGATGCTAATGATACAAGCATGTCTTTTTTTGGACATTACATTCAATACTTATGTTTAAATAGGTTTGTGTGTATTCGTTGCTTACCGACCACCATGATGTTGAGCTCAAAGCCCTGCTTCATGGCCTTCCTCCTCATCTGCTCCAGGATGGCATCAATGCCCACGTAGCTAGAGTCCCCCGCATGGCTCTTGTCCCCTTTGCCCGGGTGGTGCTTGGCAGATTCAGACATGGTGTGGCCAAGACTAACCTCTGACCCTACAAAACAGAAGAGAGAATAGTTCAGCGGTTATTATCTAGGTTTAGAACACTGATGTGCTCATTATGAGGAAAGGCATTCACTGTAAAAACAAACTACTTAAGAGGAAAATGACATTGCAATCGGAGATGCCAGATTATCTACTGCATCAACAAGTGGCAACAAATCAATCCTCTCTTTCTGCAGGTTCCAAGCTCAGAAAAATGTATTAACTCTATATGCACTTGCTTACAGAAGAATCAACCAAATTATTTAACATTTTCATAAATAGATATTCAATTTGTGAGGGCAGAGTTATGACCAAAATTATATTCGAGTAAAGAATGGAAAAGTACAGACAAAAGAAGCATCCTGTCTATAATGTCTATTAGTCAATTCATTGCATTGACTAATAGTTCTACCCAATAAATGATGGTTACCTTAAGGCAGGTGTCACGTTCTTGCCAATAAAGAGGGCCCAGAGCGACTCTGAGAATCAACTCAAAAGACTGTAACTATAAATGTTTCACCATCACCTCGCTATTGGAGGAGGAAACGTTTCCTGTTCACTGCCGTGTTGTGTAGATGCAGCAACAGACACTACAAGCCGCAAGCATCTGAAACTCAGCGTTAATAAAACTAGTAACCACCATCAGACAATGAAAAATCCTCTTTGAAAAACACTGTCTGCGAGTAACAACAAAATGACAGGGGAAATTTAATATTGAGACATATGCACAAAGCAAAGCTGTACTTTAAGCATATCAATATCCAAATGTGATGACCTCATATCCAGTAAACATGCGGTTCCCAGTGACTTCGTCTGGGAAAGTGTCTAATAACCACCTGCTTTGGTCAATCCAGTGCAAAATGAATTCGAGGGCACTGTCCAACTGGATACAATGTCATGCCAATACCAGCCATTCAACATGAGACAATGTAGAGTCATAGCAGATACAATTACCGGTAATCCAAGCTGGATAATATCCGAGTTAGCGGAGATAATTGGATAATGGGTGGTGATTTGGGCATTTAGTTTATCCTTAATCCTAATCTAATGGTCCAATGGTCCAAGGCGCAACTTTGGGCCTTAGTCAGGGTGGCTGACACATGACAACGTCCAGGGGCATCACTGAGGGGTGCTGGGGCAGGCCTTTTACTATAACAACATATGACCAAACATAAACAAATATGAAGGTGTGGCTTTATATAGGCACACATTTGTTTATCACAAAGCAAAAGTAAATATTTGCTTAAAGTTTTGAATGGATCCTTGTGCCACCACGGAGGTCATTCACATGCAGTGGAAAAAAGAACTGAATGTTTCGGATCTAGTGAAAAGTTCATTCTAATTCCTCTAGTACCTATTTATCTTCCAAGACTCCACTTCCACAACACCCAGAAGAACTATTCTGTGAATGCAGTAATGCGATGCAACGGCAAACGAGCATGTTTGTCCTTAGAAAACCCAACACAAAAATGCATGTCTTGGATGCTGTATACTGTGACGCAGCTGAGCTCCACTGGATTCATCTGATGGTATGCGTTATGTGGCCAACAGTGCGATGAACCGACTCCAGATAGACCAACATGCTTCCGACATGTTGTGAATGACCAAATGCAAATCAACACTAATGATGTTCCGAGGGTCTGAGGCCAACTGCCCAGTGGATACAGTGACCAGGCCATCTGCCCACAACAAGGAGCTCTCCGAGAATAGACACGGAGAAGCTAACACAGGAGGGGGTCCTCTCATCTCGAAAAGAAAATCCCCGGCTTATTCCATTCCAAGATCTAACCGTATCCCTATCCGAAAACAATTATATACAGTATGTTATTTTCCCAGATAAGCAATTCAATAGAAATGTGCTTTTAGTCTTCATGATGTTGCACAAGACACCTCCACTTTGAATGGCGCTTCGAGATGACTAAACCCAATTCAAATGATCATAAAGTATGACTCAAATTACGATTCAGTGGCTCCCATCAGGTATATCACCCACAATCCAAACGGTTTTAAAACAAATGCGTAGCAACATTTTAAAGAGCTTTGGAGAAACAATTATGAAACAAATATACAGTAAGGTTTGTTATTACACCCAGGCTGAAGGGAATAAAGTAATCACTCACCCAATTCATGATATGAATAAAAAAAATATCAAATCCACTTTCAGTATTGAGTACGCAGAGATAATTTGCACACAAAAAAAGTGACTTCCTTTATAACCATGTGACATTCAGAAGTAGCACTGAAGCAGTTGCACAGTGGCGTGGATGTGCATAATGTTTCTCTGCGTGAATGACTAGATCCCATCAAAGAGATAGCTCTGGTCCTTCATCTTTAAATCTTTGACATTTCTGTCACGTGGTGGTTGGTTATTGGCATGAACAAAGAAAATGTCATACAGAATCAACAGAAATGTTGAATGTACAGTAAAAAATGAGATTTGTTTAAGGTTTGCCATGTAAGTACTCAAAAAGAGCACTTCCAGGGAAAGATAAAAGCTCATTCACTCTACCATACATCATCAAAGGCAGAATCACTAAGAAATACAAAACTAAGTGTAGTTACTACCAATCAAAACTTCCAGTCCAATCCATATACAGTTGTGGCCAAAATTTTACATACCCTTTTAATCTTTTTCTTTTTCAAAGAATATGAATGACAACACAAAAATCTTTCTTTCCACTCTTGATTAGTGGTTGTGCAAAGCCATTTATTGTCAAAGAACTGAGTTTACTCTTTTGAAATCATAATGAAACAGAAACTACTCAAATGTCCCTGATCTAACGTTTACAACAACTGCCAGGAAAATAATTGTTGAGGAGCAAAGAAAAACTCACTTCAGCTGAAATACAGGACTCTCTGAAGAAATTGAACTCTTTGTTTCAAGATGCACAATGTAAACTTCAGGGACATTTGGCTAGTTTCTCGTTGAAAAGTGTAAACTAACAGCCTTTTTGACAATAAATGGCTTCACGCAAACCACTAACCATGAGTGAAATAAAAGGTTTTTGTGTTATCATTCATATTCTATGAATTCTGCCTGGGTATATACACTTTGGCCAATACTGTATTTCTTACAAACCTATGCACATGTAACCAGTGTTGGGAGTAACTCATTACAAAAGTAACTACAGAAATATATTACTTTTTTCAGTAACTGAGGAATATAATGTAATGTAAACAAAATGCAGTAATATTAGTCATTACAATTTCAGTAACTGAAGTTACAAGTGCAACTCCCACCAAATAAGATGCAGCAACAAATCAAGTTGGACACTGGTGTAGAAAGAGACTCGTGTAGCTAACATTATCAAAACAAAACACCAAAGAATGTGGACGACTGAGGAAAAGGAAATCTTTGACTGCACTTTTGCCCGGTGGCATTATCCTCACTATTTTCATTTTATATTTTGCCAAAAGTAACTGAAAGTAGTGTAACTCAGTGAAACATATTACATTTTGCTTGTTTTAAAGTAACTTGCCCAACACTGCACGTAACACATGATAACTGTCGCTGCAAAACTACGTAAATGAGACTTTTAGTATGAGAAGCTTCATAGGAAGATTCCACCAACGAGTGTCGTCTCACTGGAGCCCACAAAACCACTTTCAGACAAAATTCCTGTCTGGTTTCACCCCGACAAGGAAACTTAATGTCCTGAATGAACGCTAATATTTCACAAAGGTATGTAAATACTACACTGGCATGAAGAGGAAAGTGCCATCCAAAACCATCACAATTACTTTGTTCTCTCCTTGACCTGGAAACCTCTCCTATTAGTCTGTTTGCTGTTCCACTGCAGAGTCGGCCCGCACTTAACATGGGTAACATAACTCAACAGTCCACACAAGGCCGTCATTAAAGCCCCATCAGGCACATCCAAGCCGCTGTTTAATTTCAACAACGTCTTTCTAGTTCATCAAAAAACTGCATAGATTTGATACTAATTTGCAATAACAACGATACTCCTCACTGCAATTCAGATAATGTTTTCTAAAATATCGTGTGACCATTAAATTGGGTTTATAGAAAATCTTTTCCACGGCAAATTCCAGAATTAATCACAGTCCGGTTAAGCATGTTCAGAAGCTGTCATTTCATGAGGAAGTTTGCTTTGGGGAAAGGAAGTCTGTTTCTTCACTCACACCAAGCGGCCTTCAACACTGCAGGCTATTTCAATGTTCTGACATTTTTCCCAACGTGGTTCCCATGAGGTGACAGTGCTAAATCTTGGTAGACTTTTCCATTTCCAAGACATTTCAAAGCCGGCATATGTAATACATTTGCATGCTATCTATGAACGGGTGACATATTCTCTAGTTTTCTAATGGAGTCTTCAACTACCAAGCTTAATATTTTCAGACCACTGACCGCATATGATAGCAGATTTTCCATATGTATTTCATATTCTGAAATGTGCGTGTTTCGTTCACACGAGGCGTCGAGGAAAACTGTCAAACGGAGAAACAGAACGAAGCATGGTGTTGAAATCGTAAAACATGCCGTGTCCAGTTGAGTTTAACCAGTGCAGGTGTGGCCTGTTCAAAGTGACGGACAGAATAAATCAATGTAAAAACACCAGAGGGACAACAGAGAGCAGACCTCAACTAAGGCATTAGTACTGCCTCGCAACGGAAAAGATGACATTTTGCTTAGCACTGAACTCTGAAACATCCTACATGGTCAATGCAGCTTTGTTCTCTCTGATTGAAGAAAATGTCTAAGGCTCAACGCACGATGCTTGAGCTCTTTGTCCAACCAAAAGATATTTAACCTCAGTGCATCAATGTGAATATTTCCACATTTACTAAAGAACTCTTTCTCTTTGAGGCAGTAAGGTTGTTTTTGTGATAGATGGATCATACCTTGATATTAAATTTGAAGAAGTTTTAGGGTTTCATGGCTAATACATTGAACAATGAAGTACTCACAGTCTCACAGTTTTATCCTACTGGTGTTTGGTTATGTAGGGATGAATTATGGAATCAATTAGATTTTTCAACATTTGGCAGGCCATAACTGTAAAACTAAAGATGTATGCCACACCGCCTTCGCTCAGCCCGATCCCAGCAGACCGTGGAAGTTAAGCAGGGCAGGGCCTGGTCAGTACTTGGATGGGAGACCGCCAGGAAAGGGGCCAGGAAGCCTGTGTGAGTGTAGTGTGCGAGTGAGTGGTGATGGTCGGAGGGGCCAATGGCGCAGATTGGCAGCCTCACTCAGCCTCATCAGTCTACCTGAGGGCAGCTGTGGCTACAACAGTAGCTTACCACCACCAAGGATGGAGTGAATGAATAATGTCACGTAAAGCATCTTTGAGTGTCCAGAAAAGCGCTACATATAACAAATGCATTATTATTATTGCCTACAGTGGTCCACAATGTGTAAACCCTAGAAATGTTGTTCATGATTGAACAATTGAGAAATTATAGCTGGTCAATATTTAGCATTTTGCAAACGAGTACAAATTACCTCTACAAACTACAAACAACACACACACAATATTTGCGTATATAAATGAAGATAAGATTGTTATCTTAAGTTCGGGAGAAGGACCAGACCTCCCGCTCGTGTCTGGTTGCCATCCTATTTAAGCTGACTGTGTACCCACCTCGTCCTCTTGTCCTACGTCTCAGTGCCCCACCCTCCCACCCTCAAACATGTTTCTTTCTTCCCTCAAATGAAGCCCCAAAACTGCACTTGTTGATTTGACATGGAATGACCCTATATTAATATATATACAGTACATATATAATATACCAAACAGTTATCAAATCTGGCATTTCACTTAGCCTTAGTGTCACTGTGCTGGATGTCAAAGGGATTTACAATAGTTACTCAGCTAAGACAAACAGTAAAAGCAGTTTTTCAAAAGGTGGCAGCTTCAACAGAAAAAAAAAAACTACAGTTGAAAACACAGCTGACAGAAACACACTTCAGAAGAAAGGTTTAGAAGAATGTTAAAAAGTCACTCCATCTTTCACTGGTGTCATTGGAGCCGGCCCACTGTGACCTGTGGCCTGACACAGAGCAAAGCAGATGGTGCATGTGTTGAAATGTAGTCCTTCGAGTGTGGAAACTTCTGCTCGCGGCGTGATAATAAGCTTTCTAAAAACACTGTGAAATTGTGGGCAGCTTGGGAAGAAACGGAGAGGCAAAGGCCATGACCAAGGGAGAGGATACGTTATATAAAAAGCTTAAAATAACAGATAAAAATCAACACGGTTTCGGGATAGATGAGAACGCGACCAGGGGAGAAGCCATTGTGAGTTCCCGCTGTTCTGGGCGGCTTGGAGTTCTGTTCACTAAGCAAACCACATGCAGGACCGTGAGACCAGCCAGTTCATGGAAGAGGAACTAGGAGGGTCCGGCCGCAGAGCCATCCACAAGTGCAAACAGTGCAGAGAACTGGCAACGGGCAAAGGACAAAGCAGCGCCTAAGAGAAGTCAATCGTGACCACAAAATATGAAGTGGGAGAAGGGCGGGCGGCGCGGGGGCATTTCTTGACACGGGAACGGAGAGCGATGGGTGAAGAGCGCGGGGGAGCGGCGAGGCTGTTCATCAAGCTAGATAGTTGTAGGAAATGTGCACCACTAATTACAGCAGAGTCCCATTTTGTTATTGTGACTTCATGAATGGAGTCGGGATTTGTTTTGCAGTGGGGGGTTACCACAAGTAAGAGCTTTCAGATGTCACACAGGCTACAGCAATGCATGGAGCCCTGTAGCCTGCAAGTCCTCCACAGTTTTATTTAAGACAGACAATGATTGACAAAAAAAGAATTGCCGAACCATACATAAAAAACTATGTTGATTTTCAGTCTTCCAGGTGGTTAATTCAATCTTGTAACATTAAACCAAAACGACTGAACTTACATTATGTCTTTTAAATTCATTGATTCATTCAAGACTTTATTAAGGACACAGAGAAAGGTCCATGGAGTTTAAATAAAAATGATGAGATACATTATGTGTACTATCCAGGGCATCCACATTCTAGATGTGAACCTTACAGAGCTATAGTACAAGAGACCAAAGCATGAATTATAGGAATGAACAGTTCTGTTACTCGACACATACTGTAAATGAGTAAATGCAACATCGAATGACAGCTAAACTTTATTTATTTAAAAAGGGACCATGTAAAATTATAACATAAATGTTGCCATTTCATGCAGAGTTAGCCTTAGGCTAATTTACATCTGCAGTCCCCCCTAAAGATGCACTGCATAACATTTTGGATTATACTATTGCCAATACAAAACATGCTCCTAATACCCAGCTAGACACTGAAAATGCCATTTTTGCAGTGGCTGCCTCTAGTCATCATCTCCATGGAGACGAGGAGACGCTCACACACAAGACACATGCTTGATCATTTTTTAGGTCATTTTCAATTGTAAAAATAATCTGGACACATGCTTGTGTTGTATTCTTTTTATTGGTTGAAATTAGGGCTGAATGATATGGACCAAATATCATATCTCGATATTCATGCCAGATGTCTCGATATCGATACGATACGACTACAGGTTCAGGGAACAGTTGTGAATAGTGTGTGTGCGCTTCGTCTCCCTTACCCCTCCTATGTTTGTCATTGGTTGGCTTCAGCTGTCGATCCACAGCAAGCATGAAATAAGGTTTGTGGTTGGCTGGCCGTACTGGTGCATTCAAGGGCAATCGTAAAAATTGTTTATTGTGACTGCCAGAGCTGTGCATGCAGGGCAAGCGCGGGGGTTAAACTATATTGTTTATATTGTTGCTTTTTCAATATAAATATCTTGTGTGCATGTTCATATCTAGTTATAGATACGATAACGATATATCTTTCAGCCCTAGTTGAAATGTTGTGCAGTTTACCTATAAATGCAAGTCCAGTTGCCCAATGCAACAAGATTAATTCCTTAATGTACAGTCAAAACAGTCAATGTACTACAGGCATGAAGAAAAAAATACATAAATTCAGGTGATAAGTGATGTAATTGTGATTATAATTTAGATTCACTTTCACACATACATTTCAAACTTGTTCGTGGGTATTTATTAACATTTTAGGGAGAATGATGTACAAACTATAGTACTATTGTAATTTCTAATAGAAAGACCACATGCATTGTATAACATTGTTACTTTTCAGAGGTCCAACTGCAGTTAATGGTTTATACACAATAAAACCCCACGGACACAGGATCTTTTGTTTTGCGACCATTCCACCAATTGCGATTTTGCAGCCCAATGAAAGTAGTCTTCTTCCTTTTCCTTTGGCTCTATCATTTATCATTTGGCGTGAGTTAAGCTTTCATTCTTTTATCTCAACAATGGCCAGTGATTACAAGCCCCTGATGAACAAAACCACAAAATCCAGCCTTCACGATATTCAGTTCATACACATGGTCACAATTAGTCCAGAGACTTTTAAGACTTGCTCAGCTTCAGGGGGAAAAAGTATTGCGGACAGCCGTTGTTTACTGTAAAACATTTTATGCTCGTATTCCCTGTAGCTCGGGGGCACATTCTTAAGAGTTAAAACGCCGACCGAACACGCACCGAGCTGTCAAACACTGACACAACAGGTAAATTTATCCACGGGGAGGAGCTTGGGAGTAGATCAGCGCAAAGTTGTCAAAGTTCTTAATCGTCTATGCAATGTAGTATGCCAGTTGTTTGACTTGGGTGATTTATGCAGGGCTACAACTGTATTCACACCATTTTGTATTTGTTGTTGCTTTTATCTGTTTTTTTGTGCCCAACCATTTACATTTTTCCTATTTGAACTTTCACTGACCCCTGATGTTGATGCGTCTTGGCCTCATTCACCTTGTAGCCAACCCAATTTGTTTTCTGTAGGTTTGTTTTGCTAATATGTAGGAAGTGACTTTTCAGAACTAGCTTTTTACCATCTTCCTATCGTCCAATTTGTGGAACCTACTTTCAGAGAAACATTATTTACGAGCAGTAGCTTTGGCCTTTTAGTAACGTTTTTAAACCATAAAAAAGCAATAAATTCATAATCCTCATCAAAACAGAGAAGCACTTTTGGGTCTTTACACGACTTGGGAATCACAGACATGGTTCAAAATTGCAGCAAGTTTGACTTCATTTTTGTGCGATTAACAAAGCACCACGCGGAAACATAGCATTCTGTTGAGCAAACACAAAAGTGACTTTTAAATAACTTCCTCAGAGTGCAAGGAAGTGCAGGATGATTAAATAGACTGTCAGCCTTATCAGACACTCAGCACACGGGGTTGGTTCATAGCACTGATATCAGTAACATCTTTGATAACACAAGTAGCAAAAAGCAACAACATAAATCGTATTCAGGTATTTACGCAGTTGCACCAAAGACTGATCATTACATTTTTTGGGGTTTTCACACCCAACAAAGCAGCCATTCAGCTAAAAACAGGGATGAAAAGAGAGCCATCATGTGACCACTTCAAAGCTCAAGTTGGATAGGTTTTGACCTCTAGGGCAAAATAAAAACTGAATGACAGCCCACTGTGTAATTATAAGATACACTGAAGTACAGATCTCTATTTAGACGACTGGATTAAGTTAGAATGCATTGATTTGGGTGCATGTAAATAACCCACTGCACTAGATATACAGTAAGTTACGAAGGGATTTTGTCATGTTGAGGGGGGGAAAAAAGAGGGTGAGTAGCCCCCGAAAGCAGCAGGGCCATCCAGGGGGGCTATCCTGATTGGTGCACATGTGCTGCCATTATAGCAGATTGATTATCCATGCATGCTCTGGGGGTGAAGACACAATGGCAGAGAAAAGAAGAAGGAGGGAAGAGGGGAGGAGAAGGAAGGAGGGAGGGAGGATACAGAACCCCCAAGCTGCACTCAACAGCTGAACAATGGGAAAGTAGTGTGCCAGATAAAGAGGATATACTTTTAGGCAACTCCATCAACTTTTTAACCAAACCAAAGCATCTTGTTAGCAAAGACAACAAACCATGTGCTATGTTATACCAGGGAGCACGTATAACTTTACTTTCAAGCTGAGCAGAAAATAAAACGCTAAAATTGTCTTCAAATGCACAGAACTCACCCAAGTAGTCCCAGCTCGTGCCTTCTGTGTGTGTCTTCCTCCCTCAATCAGAGGTTCAGCTGGGGAAACTCCTCGCTGCCTGCCTGCTCCCGCCTTAGCCCCGCCCACTAGGGTATCATGTGACCGCCGTCCCCAGCGGCTGAGACAGCTCTGGACACAGCCACACCCCTCATTCACAGAAAGTCAACGGGGAACTTTGTGAAAATGTTTTTGGACCACATGTGATCATATTAAGCTAATAGAGGTTACACACTACTGGCTCGTGTTTAACATTGGTATTTCCTGTCAAGTGTGCGCCATCCTCCCCAGGCTTTGTTCACATAGTTACTTTTTTGTTTTCTTTTTTTGGTCCATGTGTGAGCGTTGAAAAACATTTGGTCATCTATTTCCTACAGACCTCCAACGCTGTTCTCATGCACACACATTAGCCTTGCCCTAAAACCACATCTGACTCATGACTCACGCCATGACGAAAATGGACCAAATATCCTACAGCAGAGAACCGTCTTAGTAATAGACAAACCGGACAATACCGGCTGGCGTTTGGGCTTTCTTAGTTTGTGCAGTTTTAATAGCATTCCTGATGGTAGCTTGTTGTCGAAGCTGTTGCTCGACTTGTAAATGCAGATGTGGTTAGTGAAGATGCTTAAAATTCTTAACCTGAAACCAATCATTTACAAACTGTGAGTCACTGCTCAAAAGTGGGTCACCCCATCACATGTTAGTTGGATATTTTTGGTGTTCAAAGCTCAATACTGTTAAAACTTAATGAATAGGACTGGACTAAAATAGGAAAAAGTCATGTCTATGGTAGTTAAGACTCTCTAGAATACAACACATCCGCCATAGAGGTTATGGAATTGGAGTAAGGGGACAACGATCTTTAAGGGGGTAGGCAATAATAATCTTAGGCACACTGAGCCCTATCTTCTTGTTCTTATTGTATAAATGATGTATATATTTTATCTTTTATCTGTTCATTACTATTCACATTGTGTTAAGAGATAGCTAAAGCTCTGCTGATTCTTAAAGTTCACACTCCACTCATAGCCAGGCTGACCAAAGGAAGGAGTGTATGGAAAAGTAGACAGTGTGTTTTCTCTTCTCTTCTCCTTTTTAATTTATTTTCATATAAATGAATGAAAAATACTTTAATATTGTATGATCTCTCTAAATAGGCAGATAGTTGAAAGGATGAGATCACAATTACATTTGTATCATCATCGCCCCGCCCTAATTGGAGGCATAGTGGCAAAAGATTTTTTGCTCTTAGCTTCCTCCCATGTTTCCTTTTTAATAGATAAGAAACCAAATAGTTGTCAATCCTGTGCCTTTTGAGTAGGATATACACCACTTATGCTCACACAAAATACTACATAGTTGTTGAGTATTTTAATTGAATAGTTTAAAGGAAGAGATAGCAACACACAAAGCCAATGCCAGTCAATGTATTAGTGAAAGCACAACAGCCAGTAAATCACATTGACGACCCCAGACCATACATTACCACTGATATTATGTCTTAAGGCATACTGCATGAAGCCTGTGAGTGACTTTACTGATGGCAGAAGCGGGAAATGAGAGTGATTAATTAGTTCCTCTGTCGACACGGCTTGGTACTCACGCTCCGCCAGTGAACAGGCCAAAAACCCTGACAGCAGTTTTTACAGCATTCAGCACAAATGTTTCCTTCCTGTTCGAGTCAGGCTGCAGGCCACACTTCAACTGTGACTCTATTGTACAGGTTGTGGTACAGTAGACTGCTAGCGATGCCAATCACATCAATCCTATGCTGTTTAGATATGTATTGGGCATTTTAGTGGCACAATAGAGCACAATCAAGTTTCTGGTTGTAGGATCAAATTGTTGCTGACATCTCAAATGGAAGTTCTATTTTTACAACTCCAAAAGTGTTTCCATTTTGGAAACTTGGCAGAAAAGTGTCAGCTTCCTGTAACTCTTGATTTATCAAACTGAGTTTATTTTATGTAGTGCACAGAAAACAATAAAACAATCTTGTCAGTGAAAAACTTTTGAGAGGCCCGTGCCCTTTGTGGGAACCCTAAGATCAAACAGCAAAGCCTGCTTTAAAGATAGCAGCTTCTTTCTTGTTCTAATGGGATTACTGTGGCTTTGAAGAAATTATTTATGGCCAAATAAATGCAGTAATGATGCTGCTACATGACTTTGAGTGGTCACCAGTGAAATGCAATAGTCATAAACAATGGCATTCAGATGTGTTTCCACATTATGGGAAGAATGACATACATAACTAGATGTTCCTGGGAGCGATTTACCACATCACTCAAACAGCATTTCTTCATCGTTAAAAATGGTTCCACTGACGGAAAGGATACACACAATAATCCATTGTTCCTTCATTCATTATAGCTATACTTATCGTTAGTTATATTGTCACTTTGATATTGTAATGCTGCATGATTCTTTAAAAAAAATGTATTTGATTGGATAAAATCACTAAAATTACCCTCTTGATGAAAGACATACAATATAATTTAATCACACTATTATGAAGGAAATCCTGGTTTTCTTTTTGCAAACTAAAACTTTCTGTTTTCTCTAAAACCAATTGCAGTAAACCAAGATTCTTCAGTCTTCATCTGTACTCTGTAGTTGAAGTGTTGGACGTTTCTAGGGCTGTCACTAACGATTATTTAGGTAATCGATTAATCGGCCGATTATTTTTACGATTAATGGGTTGGTGCAAAAAGGTGCATGGAAAGTGTAATTGTTAAAAGCTTTTTGCACATGAAGCTAAAGTGACACCGTTTGAGGACGTCTTGATGGAGTAAAGTTAAAGGTAATGTTTGTAGGATGCTCTTTGTACAAGTTCCACATGTCATTCCTCATTTGAAAGCTAAGAACCTCTTTCACTCTGGGATTGAAAAAGTGAGAGCGAGAGAGTCCTCTTTCTGCTCGGATTAGATTATGATCCAAGATTTGGAACAATCAGAGCAAAAATATTTGCAAAAAAAACTTCTAGAACCAATGCCTTCAGAGACAACATAGTTTTTTCACAAAAAATACAAAATTTTGATGTAATTCTTACTCTGTCTGAGTCTGTATATCCCATAAACGATTAATCGATTACTAAAATAGTTGACAACTATTTCAATAATCGATTAGTTGATGACTAATCGATTAGTTGTTTCAGCCCTAGATGTTTCGATCTTAGTCTTCAACTAGAATCTTGGCCTACGATGGACAACCTCTGTACCACGGAGAACCTACACAGACACTTGCAGTAAACTAATGGACAATATCTGAAATCTGAATTGCAACACATTATGAGCTACTTGGCTAAAGGATTTACAAGCAAACAAACCAACACATCAACAACCCCTTTTCCTAATCTATACTATGCCAAATCAAAAACTCCACCATAGTCTACTCCTGCATACATCTGTTCTGTGTAACTATCGCCATAAAACACGTCTCGCACTAATCTGGAAGAACAGCAGGTTTTGCCTATCTGCTGTAATAAACCAGACGGGGTTAGGAGGTAACTGATAACTAAAGACCAATGGGTGCCATATTAGGCCCCATTACGGACCCCTGCGAACGGCCCAGAAGGTCAAAACAAAGCACACACACTGACCTAATTTAAACAGCCACCTCTGTGAGTCAGCGGGGTTAGCCGGTGACACAGGCTTTTCACGAGAGGAGAGCTGAGCCAGCGAGGAGCAGAGAGGAAGACGGCCTGCAGATATAAGAGTCCACTGGGGGAGAGTGGGAGAGAGGGGGGTGGAAGAAGAGGAACATCTGGCTTGGCTCGGGTATCTCGGTGCATGAGATAGCCGGGGTTCTTGGAGACTTCCTGTTATGTTTTGTGTTGCTGTAGTTGCTGCGCTCCCCCATCATGCTGCAAATGGAGACAGCATATGTGTGGCGTAAGAGAGGGTTTATCTTTTACAGCTCAACCAGACTTCAAAACGCTAAATTCACAAGACATGCACAAGCAACGGTACTGGAGATGGGGTGTTCGTTATTGGGACGTTATAGGTGTACATGATGTGCTCAACACAAAGGTGAAAGCAGTAGGTTGCCTAAAATGTGTATACAGGTAATACGCCTTACTATTTGGGCTGCTACTTTCACTTCTTCATCCAGATCTAAGCTTTATGGCTTGTTCACACTTACTACATCTACTGCTCATGCCATTGCTTTTCTTGGCCACTATTTATAAAGTGACTTCTGCCTTACCATTCCTGCCACCTTTACTTTGACTTTTGCTACTTCTTTTACCCGAACTACAACTACCAAAAAGTCATCTTCCTTTCCACCTTGTTAACTTGTTAGCGCTGCTGGTTGCAAACAAAGAGTGTGAAATATATAGATCCACCAGCGACTTCACTTAAAAGAATGCTCAAATGTAAATAGTTATCATCAACTCAACATGACACTTTGTAGTAAGTTCCCGTGCAAATCATGGAGGCAACCGAACCGGCACAATGCTGTAATTCTGTTAAAGCCCAAGTTGACTTAACCTTTAATGAGAGCCAGTTGTCAGTCCGGCTCTCCAAAGAACACAGCAAAAACAGAGAGCTACTCACAGGAGGCCTGCGTGTCATGGTTACACTCCTCACTGCTAATAGGATCCATTCTTCTACTTTCTCTTTGTGTCTCCAGAAAGTTACAAGGATTTTCCTGGCAGTGTCGCTCAGCCTGTGTGGCAGCTGATGCACTGTAGGAAGCAGGAAATCGAGCTAACTCATCGCTCGAGGTTTGATTTATATGTGGAAGTGGAGCGCTTCCCCGAAGAACAATAAACACAAGTCTCTCCAGAGGACGGCTGTCCAGGGAACCTCTGGCCTCGCATTGGATCAGCGACAGGGACAGGAGGGGCACATCCAAACGCACGGCCAGGAGGAGATTGTACAGTGCAAAGACTTAGTGGTAATAGAATAAGACTGTCATCACAACCTAATCAAAACACAGTTTAGAACAGGTCAATTAGTAAATAGCAAATTTAAGTTAAAACAAAAAACTAAAATATTTCAATAAGAGGAACAAAAGAAGATACTATTCGAAAAGGAGTAGGTTGAGGTCAAGACTTATAGAAACCTACCCCCATCATACTTCAGCATAAACACATACTTTGTAACTTCATTTTTCCAGTCATGATTTACATATTATTTACAGCATTTAGTAGGGCTGCATGGTCAGAAATTGTGATTGCGATTTTAATATTTTTTTTTTTATGCAATTCAGTATTGTCTAAGCATGGGATGATATGGAAATTTTGTCTCACGATTTCCTTGGACACACTTCCTTGGATTCACGATATTATCACAGTAATTGTCAGTAGTTGAAATGTCAAATCTACAGAAAACAAGATTTTTGTACTTTTTTTTTTTAATAAACTAATATTTGCACTTCTCTTCAACTCGCAGACACTCCACATATAAATAGACACAGGCTTAGTTGTCCGGGCAAACCATGTTTCTCCCGTGTCTGGATGGGTTTCCTCTGGGTGCTCCCCCATCAACCCAAAACATGCACATTATAGGTTAAATACTCCAGCCAGGTGACTCTGACCATGAGACATGAGCACCGGGGGCGCTGCACTGCTCCAGCTCCCACTGCTCCTGACAGATTGCCCCAGCGGCATCGAGGGATGGGTCAAATGCAGAGGACAATAAAGTTCATCTTAACCTCTTAAGTCCTAGAGTCCCCATTTTTGGGGACTTGCCACTTTTAGAGACAATCCTTGTTTATTTTAATCTATTTTTTAAAAAGTGTATTTTTTTTTCTTGGAAAAACTGTATTTTATGACCAAATACGTAAATAGGATCCAAAATTTTCAATTACAAATTACAAATTTGAATTTTTTGGGCCAAAAGGTGCCAAATTGTGCCCTATTTATTATAATGGGATTCCACCTAGACTATTTTAAATCGAAACCTCAATAACTTTTCAATTATTTATTGTTACAGATAAACAGTTGGTAAAAAGTCTATAATTAGCTGTAGTTACTATTTATGATGTTTATTTGCTTCTTTACAAAGTAAACAAGCTGCTGACCTGCTGTAATGTGTGTGTTTTTTAGGCGGAATTCATATTTTCTGTCTTTCAACCTCAATTACTCATGCCCACTATGATTTTCTTGAAAATTCTACAGTCTCCTCATAGACATTCATATCATTTGAGAGCAATGTGAACATTTTAGACATTTTACAAGCTGTTAAAAGCCTTCAGAGGATATGTATA
>OMNZ01000365.1:1957-14678 GCA_900303255.1 Lesueurigobius sanzi | reverse complement strand
TGAGGTTATTGCACATGTTAGAAACTTGAAACATTGTTATTGCACATAGAGCTATACAGTAGAGTTGTACAGTCTGACAGCGGTGGGTATGAAGGACCTGCTCCTTCTTGCACTGAGGGTGTCTCAGTCTGTCACTGAAGGAGCTGCTCAGCTCCTCTACAGTCCTGTGCAGTGGGTGAGAGGTGTTGTCCATGATGGATGTGAACTTGGCCAACACCCTCCTCTCACTCACCTCCTCCACAGAGTCCAGGGGCCCCTCCTCTCACTCACCTCCTCCACAGAGTCCAGGGGCCCCTCCTCTCACTCACCTCCTCCACAGAGTCCAGTGGGTCCCAGGACAGAGCTGGACCGCCTGACCAGCTTGTTCAGTCTCTTTCTGTCCCGCTCAGTGCTGCTCGGGGTCCAGCAGCTGTGGTGCTACTGTGATAACTTAATCGCAATAATTTTGTCCAAGAAAATTGGGGGACAAAAATTTCCAAATCGTCCCATACCTAGACAATACTGAATTGCATGAAAAATATACAACATAAATACAGTATATAATATTAAAACTGCAAATTGAATTGCAATCGCAATTTTTGTCTGAAAAATCACAATTAGATTTTTTGTCAATACATGGCAATATTCATTCACTCCACACTCAGTGGTGGTAAACTACTGTTGTAGCCACAGCTGCCCTGGGGTAGACTGACCAAATCCAAGTGAGGCCGCCAATCTGCACCAGATTCGGCCCCTGAGACCAACATCAACTTTCACACTACAGTCACTCATTTAGTCACTAATAACTCGATTATTAAAAAACTAAACAAGATCCAAAATCCCCTCTGAACAAATCTTTAACTAATATATCAACAAAATAAAACCATAAATTTAAATCTGGCTTTATCCATTATTTTAATTTTGTAGCTGTAAACATAGGCAATTTTGTCTACTTTTACACATAATGTACCTCTAATGTACCTTTATATAAAAACATATAATAACAGAAAACTTGCAATACATTTTTTCTCATATTCATATCAGTAATACACAGCAAACGTTTCAAATTGATATCACTCATTTTACATTTATACACCTGCAGCGTCTCGCCTTAACCCTCATGTGCAGGACATGTCCACTTTAAGCCTCCTCTTCCTTCTGAGCTAATAATCTGTTCCATCTGATGCTAATATAAAGTGATGTCGTCCATGTGAGGAGCTGGAGGAGTGTTTTTAGTAAACACTTTGGATGTGGATCTTATCTAATCTGAGCTTGTTCAGTTCAAAGGACAGCTTTTACAGCGCAAGCCTCTCTGTGATCAGGCCTTATCTCAGTGTCTGTGTTTGGCCTGTGGCTGTATGGAAAATACACCACTTTACTCTACTTTCATTTTATGACTGCTGTCTGGATTATTATGGACCCTGGACCTAAAAAATCCTGCAATGACGAGGTGATGAAATGATACAATGGGAAATTGAATGTATTTGACCAACTCTTCTCCAGATCGAGAATGAGACGGAACCTGTCTTCATCCAGAGGACAAAAGAAACATTTACAGACAACAATTTTAACTTTTCCTGAAGATCCCGAGCAGATGTTTCTGCATACATTTCTGGCGACAACATTTGAATAATGAGAAGATCGAGGATTAAAACTGTGAGTTTATTTTGTCAACATATTCGAGAAGTTTTCGAGAAGAAAGATTTTTGAATATTTTAAAAGCACAATATCTTTACCAGTATCTGGGGACTTATATATGGACAAATCCTTAAAGAACTACAGTACTAACCCCCAAATCAACTTTTTAAAAATAATAAACTGTCTAAATGGGATTCTATGTTACAGGTCCCTGACATTATTTTGACATTTTAGAGCATGTAGAAGTAGGTTACTTTGCACATCCCTTGCGTGAACAGGTGCGTAGGAGAATCCACATACTGTAGGATGAATATGAACAGAAAAAATCTCTCACAACTTGCAACTTGGCCACCATTTGCCTGACGATGGCCACTGGCCGAAACGTTGCAGGAAATAAAGGAACACTGGTGTTGCAAGTAAGACAGTGTGCGAGAGGTTGGAGATTTTAGAGCAAACTCCTTAAAATTCAACGGTAAGAGGAACTGGACACAAAGTGCTCAGGAAGTCAGTACCATGAAGTAGTTTTTTGGGGAAGGTGCTCTGTGGTGTTTGGGGAACAAAAAAGTTAAGACAAAATGAGAGACCAAGGCACTCCTCCCACATTTTAATTCTCTATTTACATTACGGCAGTGGTTCCCAACCCCTGCTCAGGCAGGCCAGAGCATTTAGATATTTTGTTATTTGTGAATAAATTTGTAAAAAGTCTGGGGTTCAAAACTAAACATTCCCTCTGAACAAACCATCAGACTTAAGTCCAAGACTGGAAAGTTTGGAGTCTGTAGGAGCTACTAAAGTGGAGATGTCGCATCACAAGTGTGTAAAGCTGCCTACACACTACAAGATTTTTAGCCAGATTTTTAGTCTGAGGAGGCGTGGCTCAATAAAAACTTTCTCTCATGGCATGATCTGTGGTGGGACTCCTCGTGTGTGTGTATGTGTGTCCTCATGTCTGTCCTTAAGTGGTCGGTGCACATATTTTAAATCTCAAAAGATTTAAAATCCTGTATTCAGTGTGTGGGCAGATTAAGAAAAATGCAAGCAGCTTTTGAAGCTACAATTTTCTGTGTAAATTTATGGAGAAACCTAAGAGAAAAGGCACTCTTCCCACATAATAATTATCCATTTACATTTTCTAAAAAGCCTTTATTGTACTGGGCTAATATAAATTCAAAATATTTTCAAAACATACTGCTGGTTTCTTTCATGCGTATCGGCTCCAACAAAGCCTTTGTCAAGAAATGGAGAAACCTTTTATGTCGAGAGATTAATTAAACTGGCCTAAAACCTGAAAATTGAGAAAAGAAAAGAAAAAAACCTTTTGCCTGTATGTCTCCCCTTAAAATAGAACAGACTGGATTCAGTGCTTGTAAATGGCTTTAGAGGTTATATGTTTCTATAAACCTTTGTGGAGAAGTTGATTTGGTGAAATAATTAAACCATAATTTGTACATTGGACCATTTCTTTGTTTCTAGGATAAAGCTCATACATGAACTAACTTACAGACAATTGAAAATCATTCCCTTCAGTGTCTCATCTAAAATCAAAAATACATCAAGAATCTATTTGATTTGAGACTAAAAACAACAAATTGAATTGCAAAGAGATCTAATGCAATTTCCTCACTTTTTTACTCTCACTTTAGTCTCAAATCAAAAGTAATACTCCCCTGTTTACTGTGTCCTTAAGCCACTCTTTCATTCACCGAGAAATCCTTCCACATGACTTTTCAGAAGCATGTGCACGGAATGGGACCAAAAATACATGAGCGCTGCCAGAGAAGTCGCCTGATCCAACAATGGGGCTTCAGCTGGACTCTAATCCCCTAATTATTAATAGAATTCATGATTTATTGCTTTATTGTGGGACATTCTGTTGTGTAATGTTTGTACTCGTGTTTTGTACAGTACAGTTGATGAGTGGAATTATTACTAATTGTTGGCTGCCTGCTGTTTGTTTACTTGACAGAGCAGGCACTGACTTGAGGTCACATAGATAGATAGATAGATAGATAGATAGATAGATAGATAGATAGATAGATAGATAGATAGATAGATAGATAGATAGATAGATAGATAGATAGATAGATAGATAGAAGTAATCAACCATTGTAACCCAGTCCAGTTGACGACTTTGAAAACCTTATGGGAAACTAGACAGAGGCAGGTAGTTAGCCCTCAGACACAAACAGTTAGCAAGGCGGCTACTCTGGTATAGGGAATGACCGGGAATGATTGTAACACGGGGAGAGTTGTAACAGCACCACTTTGACCAATCAGAGTCCAGATAAGCGTAATATGATCCTATAGAGGCGAGCAAGGAGAGCTTAAGGTTAACGCCCCCTTTTTGGTGAAACCAGAGTGGTGTCCATTGAGATTAATGTGGAAACATCGGCTGAGATCTTCACATTTACGTTTGAAAGATAACATTTTATGTGTTTTGTATATTTGTCTGATATAAAAGAGAAGAAAATCAAGAGATTTTTAGCTGTAGACGATTCACAGAGAGGACAGTTCATGTTTTAAAGTGGGCTAAAGTTAGCAGGAAGTTAGCATGTTGTTGTTCAATAGGTAAAAAAAACTAAGCAATATTGAAACATAAGAAGCTGCAAAATTCCACAGTTATAAAGGCAAACTCTTCATTTGCTTCTCTTTTACATTAGACAAATATATAAAACGCATAAAATGTTTTTTTCAGACGTAAATGTGAAGATCTCAGTCGATGTTTCCACATTAATTTCAATGGACGCAGCCTCTGGTTTACCCTAAAAGGGGGCGTTAACCTTTTCATTACTCCTCTCTATAGAGGCAAGCAATGAAAAGGTTAACGCCCCCTGTTAAGTTGGCAAAGATTCTTGAGTCTTCATCTGTACTCTGTAGTTGAAGTGTAGGACGTTTCGCTCTTTATCCAAATGAGCAGAATTGACACGCTTGTAGGTCTTTAGAAACCAGCAGGGGGAGTTAACCTCTGTCCCACCTCTCTTGGTTCTAAATTTGGATAAAGAGCGAAACACTTCAACTACAGGGTACAGATGAAGACTGAAGAATATTTGCCTTGGATGGACAACTCCTGTATGACTGAGAACCTACACAGGCCCCCTTTTAGGGTAAATCGGAGGTCGCGTCCATTGAGATGAATGTGGAAACTGAGATATTCAAATTTACTGAAAAATAACATGTGTTTTATATTTGTCTAATACAAAAGAGAAGCTAAAGAAGATTCACAAAGAGGACCGTTTTAAAGTGGGCTAAAGTTAGCAGGACGTTAGCATGTTCAGACTTCAATAGGTGAAAAACTAAGCAATAATGAAACGAATGAAATGAAATGAATAAGAAGCTGCAAAATGACTCACAGTTATATGGGCAAATGGATTTGATCAAATTAAATCACTATGAACAGCTCAACAGTTCATATTGAAGTCCAACGTGCTAACTTCCTGCTAACTTTAGCCCACTTTAAAACATTAACTGTCCTCTCTGTGAAACTTCTACACCAAAAAATCTCTTGATTCGCTTCCCTTTAAATGGAGGGGACATGACACAAGCTCACGCTAAAGTTTCGTGGGAGCTGTAGCTTTGATTGCAGCTCGCAGTTCCAATCAGCTTCTGCAATGTCAGAAGATTTATTTCCATCCAGTGCATTAATTATTCACCGAGATCATTGCTGAGAGAGGTGTGACCACTGCGCAAAGACAATGGAGAGTCTGTTCCATGACTTTTTCATATATAGCAAATGTTACTCTTTGTCAGTTCCCCATAAAATGACAGATTTCCATTTTTCAACACGACCCTGAGCTCTGTCCTGTCTGAACTTTCCTTGCAGCAAAAGAACATCATGGCGGAGAGGAACGTGCTGCTGAAGAGCCTCAAACACCCGTTCCTGGTGCGCCTTCACTACTCCTTCCAGACGCCCGAGAAACTCTACTTTGTGCTCGACTACGTGAACGGAGGAGAGGTAACGCAAGCAAGACGTCTTTGCGCTGAGAGATCCAATACATACATCTACCGCACTGCTCAATGAGAACTTCAGCTGTCAGACCATATTTGTTGTGCACAGACTATGTACTTGCAGACATCTTTTGGTCCTCACAGTGCCAGAGCAAGGCAGGTTTATTTGTCGATCATAAAAGGTTGCGTTCTCATTTTTGTAGAATTGATGATGTCACAATCTCATTTTGAAACATTTTGGACCAAACAGAAGTAATTTCCTGTAATTGGTGTATTTTAAATCAATTGACACAAAGCTAAAGCTAACTCCACAAACACCACCTTCATTTTCAGTTCCAGTATTAGCATAGCATTAGCATAGCCTACTCACCTTCGTCTCTACACGCAGTGTTGGGGAGTAACTAAATACATGTATTTAAAATACGTATTCAGAATACTCATTTTGACTAACTGTATTCAGGTACAAATACTCTCTCGTTTGAGGGTATTTCGAATACAGTTACTTTTCAAATACCAAAGGAATACAGAGAGAGAGAGGAAGGAAAGAGAGAGAAGAAGGAGAGAGAGAAGAAGAAGGGAGAGAGAGGAAGGAGAGAGGGAGAGGAAGGAAATAGGGAGAGAGGAAGGAGAGAGAGAGGAAGAAGAGGGGGAGGAAAGAGGGAGAGAGGAAGGAGAGAGACATAGAGGAAGGAGAGAGGGAGAGGATGAAGAGAGAGAGAGGAAGGAGTGAGCGAGGAAGGAGAGGGCGAGGAGAGAGAAAGAAGAGAGACAGAGAGAGGGAGGGAGAGAGAGAAAAAAAAAGAAGAGAGAGATGAGACAGACAACAGTTGGTGTAAAAGTGTTACATATTTTTTAATCTTTCACC
This sequence comes from Lesueurigobius sanzi, assembly GCA_900303255.1. Classification (NCBI taxonomy): domain Eukaryota; kingdom Metazoa; phylum Chordata; class Actinopteri; order Gobiiformes; family Gobiidae; genus Lesueurigobius; species Lesueurigobius sanzi. The sequence continues at coordinate 8,251 of OMNZ01000365.1, read as the reverse complement.
ATATTTATACAAAAATATAAACCAAATCAAGGTGAAAGTATCTAAGCATTCAGAATACAGTACACTGATTGGGCAAAGTTACTGAATACGTTACAAAATAAATTTTAAGACAAGTATTCTGTAACTGAATACAATTTCAAAGTATTCTCCCCAACACTGTCTACACGTAGGGCGCGTCTATCCATCCCATGCCAGGGCACAATCCTCGGATTCACCCGTATCTACTCTACCCTGGAGGTCTTGCTTTTCCATATGACCCTTGGGCTACTCTTTAGGGGGCGGGGTTTACTGGCCGGTGGCGCCGGCTCCTCAGGAGAAGAGCACCGCAAAGTAATAATGGAACCAACAGACAGGAACAGGATCAGAACACTGTGGATAAATGCTGCCTTTTGGACGTTATAAATTTTTTCTGAAGCTCCAAGACAAAAACTAGAGGAAAGAAGCTTCTAAAAAATGAACTATGAAGGTAAGCTATGTGCTAATGTTATGCTAACAGCAGCTAACGTTGTGCTAACAGCGGCTATTGCCATCGATCGGCAAGATCACGGTTTACAATCGCAGTATAATGTTGTGAAATAATATTATGGTTGGACGTGCCTGTTTTGTGAGGGCTGTCTTCTCTCTGCTCTGACAAATCAGAGACCAGCAGTCTGTTCACCTCATGCTAGTACCAGTTCAGCTCGCTTTGACCCAAGGCTGAAGATGGTCCCAAAACCTGTGCCTGGACCACCCGGTTTGATTCATGTCTGGCATGCGGAAACAAAAGACTAATATCCCTTTTCCACTGGGAGATCTGGCCCAGCCCAGTGCCTGGTCGACCCACTTTGTCCTTTGTTTCCACATGCCTTACCCAGGTCAAACCGGGCCAGAACTGCCACTCCCATTAGAGCTTCCTGAACCTCCTGAAAATTACCATCAGTCCACAAGAGAGTTAACTCGCTTTCTCCTGCTCCAATAAACAAGAGGGAAAAAAGGCGTTCAAACTGTACGAGGGTAAGTAGGCTATGCTAGTGCTATGCTATGCTAATACTGGAACCGGAAATGAAGGTGGCGTTCATGGAGCTAGCACTAGCTTGACAGACAGCGACTTTAAGGTGCTAATTAGAAACATCTGAAATATTGATTAAAACCATTTAAATCATCTTTAGTTTAGTTGTTTATTTGAGCAATTCACATTCATTAATGTTTTTAACAAGTTCACATAATTTCACAGTAATGGTACTCAAAGGGAGTAGGCCGGAGAATGAGAGCGTACAGTATGTGTGCCTCCCCCGTGATGTTGTCCTTGTATTTGATGTTCCTCTCTCTTCTTTGGCAGCTGTTCTTCCACCTGCAGAGGGAGAGGTGCTTCTCTGAGTCCAGGGCTCGCTTCTACGCCGCTGAAGTGGCCAGTGCCATTGGATACCTGCACTCACTCAACATCGTTTACAGGTCCCAACGAGAATGACACAGACAGCTCTGCTTCATCATGTTTACAAAGAGTACACAATGTATTTTACTTTTACTTTACGTGTTGAGCAAACAGTAGTTTAAATCATTGTTTCTAGTCTTGGGCGCATCATTTTAGCGCAGGGATCTCCAACCTTTTTTACCTTGTGAGCTACTTTTACGTAACAAAAATGACAGCGAGCTACTTATACTTCAAAGAAACACGTATACTAGGGCTCTAGGACTGACAAGATGAATATTCAAGAAAAGTACAATAATTTCTGCTTTATACTTGGCTATGTTTGGAGATATTTTGCTCAGAACAACAAAAATCCATCTAAAATGTGACTCATCAAGCATATGTAGAAATGTAGAAAGCCTTTGGTGAGCTACTTGGAAAGGGCTGGCGAGCTACTGGTTGGAGACCCCTGTTTTAGCGGGACCCGGAAGTGACAACAGAAAAGGAGAGCTTTCAACTTAACAAAACATTTCAAAATAAAAGTACATATATAAAAATAATGTTGCTTGTGAGAACACAAATTTAACACATTACAACAAGGGATTACACTAAAATGGAACTTGTTCTTTTTCACTGCAGAGATCTGAAGCCAGAAAACATCCTTCTGGACTCACAGGTGACACACACGCCCTGTAAACCTCTACTCTGTTCCTGTGTCTTCTTAATATAAAGAACAGATACTGAGCAACACATTTACTAAAGTAAAAGTATCAGATCATAGTTCTCCTCAGGTATCCACTTTCAATTATACTTAAAAAGTATTTGTAAAAGTAACTGTTGAAAGAGTTACTGTATATAACCAGGTCTAAACCAAGACTATAAGGACTAAACCAGGATTAAATCAAGTCTACCCCAGTTTTATATGGGTTTTATATATTTGTCTAATATAAAAGAGAAGCAAATGAAGAGTTTTGTTGCTGTAGAAGATTCACAGAGAGGACAATTCATGTTTTAAAGTGGGCTAAAGTTAGCAGGAAGTTAGCATGTTCGGACTTAAAGGGGCATTATGCAACTTTTTTTTTCTATGATGCTCCAGGATCAAATGTTTTCAGGGTTTCTGGTCCGTTTCAATGAAACCCCTAAAAACATTAGATCCTGGAGCATCATAGAGGCCGCTGTGATGGAAGGTAAAGGTACCACGCTGCACCCACACAGCCACTGGGTCACTAAAAGGTCAAATATTTATTCTTCACTTAAAACGTTGCATAGTGCTCCTTTAATTAGGTTAAAAACGAAACCCAGATAGCAGAAGTGGTATGGCCCAGACTAAACCCAGAACAGGGCCAACTCATAGCCAGTAGTAGACCAGATTATTCAAAGGTGGTCCAGACATGGCATCCACCAAACGTGAGCCAAAAGTGAGATATGTAGGCCAGATGTGGGCCAAAAAATGTGTCCACATATGGCACTATACTGGGCCGAATGAGGACCACATATGTACCATCAGTGGGCCATGTCTGGACCACCTTTGAATAATCTGGTCTACTACTGGCTAAGAGTTGGCCCTGTTCTGGGTTTAGTGTGGGCCAGATGTGGTAACCGGATGCAGACCGCGTTATGGCCGATAATCCAAATCCACGTGTCTGATGTGGGCCACATCTGGGCCATACCACCTTTGCTATCTGGGTATTGACACACAAGAAGCTGCAAAATGATATGGGCAAACTACTACAACCTTGGATTTGTCAAATTAAGTCAGTATGAATGGCTACAGTTCATATTAATGTTATTTTTCAGACGTAAATATGAAGATCTCAGTCAATGTTTCCTAATTCATCTCTATGGGCTCTGGTTTACCCTAAAAGGGGGTGTTAACCTTTTCGCTGCTCCCCTCTATCCCCCACCATCATTATTTGTTGGCAAACACCTGCTCTGAAAAGCCCAGTCTCATGTAATGCCCTGTAGTAACTCTGTGTGTGCTCTCGTGTGTAGACAGTGGATTGTTGTAACTGTGTGTTAAAGAGGTCATTGTTGTGTGCAGGGTCACGTGGTGCTCACAGACTTCGGTTTGTGCAAAGAGGGAGTGGAGCCTGAAGCGACCACCTCCACCTTCTGTGGTACTCCTGAGGTGAGCCCAAACAAGTGACTCAACTGAAATGACTTAGCACTTAGCTCTGATGCCACTTTTACACCATGGTTTTAATTTTGAGTAAAATTAAAAAGGTCTGCTCATTCAATTGTGATTTTGACGTCACACAAATGAAAAACATCCAGATAGCTTATAGATTTCGATGTTTGATGGCTAATGCTAACAGCTATGGAAAATACATGCGGACAAAAGCCAGCAGTAGCCGCCGTGCTACTTAAGAGGAGGTGGGTAATATTTTCAGTGGCTGCTTTGCAAACACCACAACTGGAGTTGACGTGGGTAAATTTGGAGATTGATTTGTTAGCTGGGTAATACTTGTATAGTATTTTAAAATGTATTTCTTTTGGTTTATTATTTATGCAACATTTAAAAAGCAGGTTCCAGGTTTTATTCCAGTTGATGTTAGAGAAATATGATTTCCAGTAAGCTACGCATTTAGGCTGAATTATTTTAGAATTACGTGTCTCGCTCTAATTATGTTATTGTTGCATTTATTATCTAAAAGTTTAACTCCATAACCTATAGATTCAACAATACATATATATTCAATATATATGTAGGTTCCAACTCTTATTTTGAAATGTTTTTTTAAGACTGGATGTTTGGGGGTGTTATCGTGTGTTAGGAGCAGGGATGCACATAAGTCCCTGACCGCAAGTCCAAGTCAAGTCCAAGTCCCTGACCCGCAAATCCAAGTCAAGTCAAAGTCAAGTCCAAGACCAAGTCCCTGACCCGCAAGTCAAGTCAAAGTCAAGTCCAAGTCATTTGGTTTCTGTGTTTTTCATACTGATTAAAATTACGGAACAATACAGCTTTAAAATAGACAACAATTGGAATACTGGAAGACAAGTGCCCAGAGCTCTCATAAAACCAACACCACAAACTCTGCACAAAAATACATTTTGTTACAAAGAGCGAGAGCAAGGTACGCCATCGAGACTCGCACAGACTCCCACAGGACTTGCAAAGAACACAAGTCCCTAAGCCACGAGTCCATGTCAAGTCTCGAGTCTTTAGAGCACGAGTCCAAGTCAAGTCCCGAGTCTTTAAAGCACGAGTCCAAGTCAATTCACAAGTCTCAAAAACAGGGACTTAAGTGCGACTTGAGTCCAAGTCTGAGTCTCAAGTGCCCATCTCTGGTTAGGAGCGTTCTCGCGTATGAGCTGGAACACCTCTTTTTGGTTGCAGCTGGATGATATTGGTGCTAACTGTCCTGGCCCATTAGCTTTGGCGGGTATTTCTCCTGTTCATTTCTATGGCTAGAATTGTGGAAGTCGGAGTATGAAATACCTTTTAAGTAATAACATTCCTCCGGTCAGCTCGTTGTTCACGTCACTGTTTTGTTTTGCCGGACAGTATCTGGCTCCTGAGGTGCTGAGGAAAGAGCCGTATGACCGCACCGTGGACTGGTGGTGTCTGGGCGCCGTGCTCTATGAGATGATCTACAGCCTGGTTAGTCTTTACTCTCTGTTCATGTGCACGCCAGTACTTTTTTACACAACATTTTACCATTTTAAAAGTCGTACATATCTCAGCCTTGACTCTTCCGGACACTAAAGCGGTTCTGCACTTGGGCTACACTTATTGTCGATCTCAATCAATCAATCTCTGCTTATAAAGCGCTTTTCATACAAGAATGTAACCTTACAACTCAGAACCAATCCCCTTCCCCCATTCAAACCCCCGGCCCCCACGAATATCCGTCCATACACGTGAAAGACACACCCCTCCACGCACCTAACCCCTCGACTCCCACAAGCACCCACACCAAGAATCATTCCCCTTCAGTTAAATTACTAAACCAGTTTACAATTTCATACCTTAGCACAGGTTATATACTAGCTGTGTTAAGGTATGAACACCCAAAATATGCATATAATTAGAGGTCAATGACAGATAAAAATAGCTGTCTGTAGTGTTTCTCACCTGGGAAATTGTATATTTGCTGACGACACAAATATTTTCTACAGCAATGATAGTTTGGAACATCTCATTACCACTACGAATAACAAACTAAGTAAAATCAATAAATGGATGGAAAGCAATAAGTTATCCTTAAATTTAAATAAATCCAAAGTAATGCTATTTGGTAACAACAAGTCAAACTACCAAAAACTGGTTGGGATAGATGGAATAATAATTGAAAATGTTGTAGAAATAAAATTCTTAGGTGCAACTACCATAAATTAAGCTGGAAAGCACACATCAAGCATATAACAACGAAGGTCTCCAAAAGTCTAACGATAATTAACAAAGTATATCCTTGACCACAATGCACTCCATACCTTGTACTGTTCTTTAATACTTCCATACCTAATTTACTGTGTAGAAGTACAGGGAAACAATTACAAAAATCCACTGCAGTCACTATTCTTGCTACAGAAAAGGGCTGTATAAATAATACATAAGGCTGGGTTCCTGATCATACAAATCCCCTTTTTCTCAAATCAAAATTATTAAAAATGCACGATCTTGTAAAATTGTATAATGCACAGTTTATGTTCAAAGCACATCATTATTTATTACCTGTTAATCTTCAAAAGATCTTCCTTCCTAGAGAACAGACCTATAGGTTGAGAAGATTTGGGAACTTTAAAATTCCAATCGCAAGATCCACCAGGAAAAGTTTTTCTATGTCTGTGTGGAGTTTTTTTTTACAACCATGTCCTTCAAAATGACAGAGAGAAGTTATCCCTAGCAAAACCACTGGTCCAAGAAAGAAATTGTCCCCATAATCCACCACTGTATGGGTGCATGT
>OMNZ01000363.1:1432-38491 GCA_900303255.1 Lesueurigobius sanzi | reverse complement strand
AGTGTCTTGGATGTGAGGTGTCCTTGATGATGGTTTGGGCCTTCTTGGGGTAACGTGAGCTGTATAGCTCTGTCAGAGAGAGGAGAGGGCAGCCAGTGATCTTCTGAGCAGTGTTCATGATCTTCTGAAGCACTTTCCTCTGAGCCCCCGTGCAGCTGTTGTACCAAACACACATGCAGTATGTGAGGATGCTCTCGATCGCGCACCTATAGAAGGACACCAGCAGTCTTTGGCAGATGTTATTTTTCCTTAGGATCCTCAGGAAATACAGTCTCTGTTGGGCCTTTTTCAGTAACTCAGAAGTATTAACGCTCCAGCTCAGGTCCTCCTCAATGTGGACTCCAACGGAAGTCTGTTACCCTCTCCACGCAGTCTTCTCCAATGTGCAGAGGAGCCAGGTCGCTTCTCCTCCTCCTGAAGTCGATAATGACCTCCTTGTCTTTGAAGTGTTGAGGCGTAAATTGTTCTCCTGACACCACGCTGTCAGCCGCTTCACCTCATCCCTGTACGTGGTCTCATTCCCCTCTGATATGAGCCCCACCACCGTGGTGTCGTCAGCAAATTTGACAACGGTGTTGGTAGGGTGTTGAGGAGTGCAGTCATTCTTGTGAATTTGGCACACATTGCTTGAGATGGTACTTTCACTGCACTTCGTAACTAACATTTTAGTGACACAGATAATGGCTTAAGCCTAAATTAAAGTGAGGTTACACTGTTAAAACCTCTCTTAAATGCACTCAGTTGATTGTTTCATTGCATTGAACACAGTCAGTGGTACTTCAATATGTGGCCCTCAATGACAAAAGTTTGGACACCACTGTTCTAAAACATAATTCTGGTACCCTAGCTTTAAATGACTTGTCATGGCCTATACTGTGTATTGGTAAACTGTTTTGTGAGTGTTTTATGGCTGTAATGGTAAATCTGTATATGCCCTGCAGGTGTGGAATGATGCAGCCTCCCAGATCTTCTACTCACTGGGTATTGGCGTTGGTGGGCTTCTTTCCATGGCCTCTTATAACAAGTTTGACAACAACGTGATCAGGTGTGGCAGGAGTTTTTGTGTTGTGTCAATACTTTAAACTACCATTGATTTTTAAATGAGGCTTCTTTCAGGGATACTATCGTTATCACCGTTGGGAACTGTGCCACCAGCTTCTTTGCCGGATTTGCCATTTTCTCCATCCTGGGACACATGGCGTGGAGGAAGGGAGTGCCGGTCGCAGAGGTGGCTGACACAGGTACTTTGCATTTCCCTGCATCTTCTGAAATAACAAAATATGCAAATTTTGAAGACAGTTTTTGTAGCCATTCAGCGTCACACGTAACAACCTGTGCCAAAGTAATATCGCTGCACACTAGGATGCAGATGGTTTGCTGCTGTGACTTTATAAGAGAAACACCTCAGAAGAAGACCTTAAAGAGCACCCATGAAAATTACCTTGAAAGGAGCTTTGGGGGGTGACGTGCGGGGGTGAGTGTGTGGGCGGTGTCTGCAACATGAAAAATCTTACCAAAAAACGATAAATGATCCAACTAAATGCTACGCTCTGTTCCAAACTCCAACTCGCTACGAAGATTATGTAGGAGGGACTTGCTAGGGCAGGATCTTGATGGCGATGTGTGGAGCGGGTGGCGCTGATGATGATGTGTGGAGCACATGGACACGTCTCCAGTCAATCAGGAAATAAAGATTTTGTAGCAGTGTTGACCCTGAAGAGGGAGCCACCCATTCGGATTAGCATGGTTTAAGGCACAAAAGTAGGATTTTGAAAAATGTTCAATTAATGACAAGTAGACAACACTATTAGACACCCATTTAGACAGTTTATCCGCAAAAAACATGACTTGGTGTTCAGTTGCTTTTTAACTTTCAGTGTTCTAACTTGATGGGATACTGATAAATAGGACTGCACAAATATCGCAAAATTGTGATTTACGCAATATTATTTGACAATATTAGTTTACTATTTACTCTTTTAAGTCTTGTTTTCAAAGCTATTTGATGAAAAAACTATTTGCTTCAGATTTTGGTTTGTATTTAATGGAACAAACTGTGCCTTCATATTCATAGTACTTCTTTGTGTTTCTGTTTAAATATATCAATATTATAGTACGTTTGATAATTTTTTGTGTACTGTACAACAAATGTGTTGTGTTTTATATAGGTCCAGGCTTGGCATTTGTTGCTTACCCTGAAGCCCTTGCTCTGCTGCCAGGCTCAGTTTTCTGGTCCATCTTATTCTTCCTCATGCTGTTTATGCTGGGAGTTGATACTCTGGTAAGCCCCACACAGAAACAATGGTGCATGAGGCCCTCTCCCTGTAATAATGGCATGCTCCGATACCCACAGTTCGGCAACATGGAGGGCATCACCACAGCTGTGCTCGACGAGTACCCGCAACTCAGACAAAACACACTGCACAAGTCTTTGTTCCTGGGTGCACTCTGTTTCGTCTTCTACCTTATGGGCCTTCTGTTAGTCACCAACGTATGTGGCCTCATTAAATTACTTCCAATCATTTCACTGTTAATTTGTGCCCTTTTAAACTCATGTTCAGTCGTGTTTGTTCATAGGGAGGCATTTACTGGTTCACCCTCATTGACTCCTTCAGCACCAGTTTTGGCCTCATCATTATCGCTCTCTTCATGTGCCTTGGCATCTCCTTCTTTTATGGTATTGCACCCATAGCCTTCACTACATTAACTCCATTGGTCTTTTTTCCATTCTTATGTAAACGTCACTTCTCATAGTATTTACACTGCTTATATTTTCATATATCTGTGCAATGTACTGAATGTCTTGTATTTCTCACAATAGGAGTGAACCAGTTCTGTCAGGACATCATTGATATGATCCGTGACTGCCCTCCTTGGTGCAGCAAAGTCTTGCTTTATTTCAAAGCCTGTTGGGTCTTCTTCACGCCGTTCCTTTTATTGGTAAGCGTATGTAGCAATTTTCCAAAACAGATAAACGATGTTGCCAAATTTAATTGAATTCAACTTTATAAATGCTTGGTGAGAAATTCAATAATGCTATATTTGTAAGCAGGCCATGTGAAATGCTTCCTCTTGAATGTTCTCTATAGTGTATCTAATTTCAACTTTCACTGTAGGCGTAATTTGATCTAGTACATTATACACTGCTGTGCTGTTTAAAATAAAATAAGACATTTTATTAGAAGTCAAATCAGTACAACCAGCATATTGAACTAAAGCCCAGTGGAAATAATTAAAATGTTTGCAGCTATGTCCCTGGCTTGACATAACAAGTTGCTCATTGAGTGTCTTTCTTCTTTGTGCATAGTTCATCCTGATCTATATCTTCATTGAAATGTACAACACGTCTCTTCACTATGGGAACTATGTGTATCCCATGTGGGGGAAAGCGCTCGGTGTGTGCATGGCTACGACCTGCTGTCTACAGATCCTCATTTGGGGCATTGTAGCCATCAGCAAAGAAACTGGAACGCTGAAAGACGTCAGTATCACCTCTGTCCTTTTGTCCTTATTAGGTCCTTTTACACACTGCAGTTCATTCAGGGGCCCTACTGTGTAATACACGAATAGGAAGATTAAACTAAGTGTGCTTCATTTGAACACGGTATTAATAACTACACTGGTTTCTTTTTACAGCGTTTTCAGAAATCAATTCGACCTCTAAACTCCTGGAGGGTGAATAATTTTAACAGCACAGGGCGGGTGGAGGAGCGGGTGGAGCCGGAGAGAGTGGAGACTCCGTTTACAGTGACGCTCACAGATATGGACTTCACCGCCATGACGTGGGAGATGGGGAGCCAAGCATGACCCCTGAAAGGACATGAACACACACAAACTGTTTAAACAGAAGAACTTGTAGCAATGCACCGTTTTGACTTTTGGGCACCAGTATAGTCTTGTGTCCGGCAGTGCACCTTGGATTCATTTCCTAAGCTTTTGATCAATCTCTACATCTTTTGTTTACCAGTCTTCACCTCAGAAGATGTTTAGAAAATGTTTTTAAAAAGACAATGAGCATGGATCCGATAATTTATTAACATTGTCAGTGTCAGTAAATAACTTATTGTTGAAATATATTTATAAAAATAATTTCCTGTGACCCATGACTCCCATCTCATTGTTTTATACAATATCAATGTAATATATCAACTCGACATGTTTTTTTTTGTTTTGTTTTTAATTAAATACATATGTTATGTGTATTTTCATGTTTTAAGGTAGGCCTAATAAATTAAAAGATATTACATTATACAATTGTTGCCAAAATTGTCATAAATGTATTTTTGTGTAGTAGACAATCTTGGGTCCCCATTTCAAATAGCTCTGTTTTATTTTTTTAAGATCTTTTTTGTGCATTTCGTTATTGGTCAAAATAAATTCTGAATATATTTGCATAAACATGTTTCAATCTGAACTCTTTGCAAACGCAATGTATATGTCATTGATTACCAAATTGTACCACAAGAGGGCGTTAATACCATGTTTGAAATGGGTTAAGAAGACTGAAAATGAATGATTACTCACTAAGCTACATAATGGTTACTTGTAACCATTTTGTATGGATGTTAATATACAGAATTCGAATAAAACAGTAAATTACACATACAAATATATTTAAAAATACAAGTCGTAGATGAGGAGAAACTATCCAAATATACTTTTTGCGAACTGTCGTGACACTCGAGTATAGTATTTTAAAGATACGGTTAGACATTACATGTTTATAAATCCCTTTGAGGGTGCGCCATATATGCAAATGAGCGGATATTGCGTCTACTTTTTCCCGCGTTTTCTTGTGGAGAGATTGGGTTCGCTTGTTTTGTCTACTGGTCCTCGAAACCTTTAGTCACATTGCATCTTTGCACATTGTTTCTGCATAACTCCATGGACTGTGTTGGCATTAGCCAAATCACTAATTTAAGACATTACTCAACAAGCTCAAAACAACTTTATTGTGACAAACTTTACAATTTATTATTTACCGCACTGCCTAGTGATACAAAACGAGCGCCTCTTCACCCGGATTGAGGAAGTTGCTCTCATTTCGTTGTATTGTTGCCACGGAACTCGTATGAGGGATTACTCCCTGTAATAACTTTCCTTTATACAATTTTATCAAACGATATCTATCAATTAACAGTTTACGAACAAATCAACCTAATTTTGAGAATGCCACCTAAAAAGCGCAACTCTGGGGCCACACAGAAAGACCTCAAATCTACTGAAGAAGGTGGCTCTCCGGACAAGAGAGAAAGTCCTGTGTTATCATTGAAAAAGTAGGTCAAAATACTAGATTTTAATAGTTTGTGACCTCCCTGTTTTGACACTACCTCATGCAAGTTTTAATTCTTTATGAAGTGTTGTTAGTGCCTAGCTAAGGGGTCTTTCTATAATGCTAAAAGCCTGATGTAGTTATGCTAATCCTTGTACCGTTAATGGAATCTACCAAGTGCACTTAATATCTAATCGGATTCCAGTTCATTTATAAAGTACATGTGTTGAAGCGTTATGCGAGTGTAATAACACGACTCTGCTATTACAGCAAAGCGATTTATTGTTCTTCTCCATATTACAAGCATTATCTCTTTTTTTTCAGACACCGGGATAAGGATACTGAGTTTGTCACGTTCTGCAAGAGCCTCCATGTCTCGGACCTTGTGTGTGAGCAGGCCTGGAAACTATGGAAAACTGTTCAAGAAACTGTGAATGAACTGGTTGTATGTAAATGTATTTATGTACTGTATGACTGCTTGTGTTATGCAAAACGTGACCTTTACTATTAACCCTGTTTATTTCAGGAGGGGCGTATAAAGCTGTGGGGTGCTTGTCTGTTTGCGACTGTGACAGATCTGGACGCAGCTAGTTTCACCTTAACTCAGCTTCTTAAGGCTGTCAATATGAAGTAAGCTCGATATGAATTTCCTCTTGTGAATTTTACTTTTAAGTTGACTTTTTTGTGAAACCAATTTAAAGCACATCTCACCTTTACCATCAATTATGACACTACATCTATTTTTGTTTTGCAGTGTCAAGATGTTTCTGGGCCTGGTGAGAAAACTTGATGTTAACCTGGACACAATCAGTACAAAAGTTAATACAGCTTTAATGAGGCTGGAGAAGAAGTATGACGTGACACTGGCTCTTTACCAGAGGTTTGAAAAGTATGTGAACATTTCACTGTCTACTGTTTGTGGGAATGTTGTTGCAAGAAAAGACCTAAAATTAAATGTTTGATTTTTCAGAATATGCAACAATATATTTGTTTTGGACTCAGTTGAAAAGTAAGTCTAATAAGGTCTAGGTTTGTTAATATACTGTGATGTAATTACATAGCTTGTCCTTAGTGACTGATCGTTGAATGCATTTTTATAGGACAAAGGAACTTGCACAAAACTGCTGGACATTGTTTCTCTTGGCAAAAGGTACTTTCAACCAATGACAAATCTGCCAAAACCAAACCATATATCAAGATTCTCTCCTTTTAACTTAGATTTTCCTTTTCACTGGTTTGAGCTACAATATACCAAAGTTTTCTGCTGTTTTGTAATTACTTCTGTGATTATTCTGGTTATAGGAAAAGCTCTCCAGATGGAGGATGACCTGGTCATATCTTTCCAGTTGCTTCTTTGTGCAATGGAATTTTATATTAAGCGGTGCCTTCCAGACCTTCTGCAGCCTCTTTACAGTAGGCTTAATTTCGGGTCTATTACACTGCACAATATAAAAAATACAGTTATTGATCCCACTTCTTTGCCACAGGGTCAGCCGTCAGCACAGTTCAGAGTCCTCCAACTCGTACATCTCGACGTAACCAAAGTAAAGCCAAGTCAAGACCTCCAGAACCAGAGCTGGATGTGCAGCTTCTGGAAACCTTAAGCAAAGAGAATGAGTGCAACGCTGAGGAGGTTTGACTGTTGTCCTTATCCTTACATTAGGCAAAGTTCTGTGTCTAATTTAATCCTCTTGTTCTGCACATGTTTTTGCAGGTGAAAAACGTGTATCAGACAAGTTTCATAGCTTTCTTGGAGTCTCTTGATCTGTCAAAGTCTGTAGATTTACCTCAGGTAGGAACAGCTAGTGTTGTTTGTTTTTCCCAACACCCCTCCCCCACTTTGTCACTGAGGCTTGTAAAAGACCTACCTCTGCTTCCTGTAACCTACATATTGGTCTATGATATCTATTTGAGTCAGAAAAATGTGTACACAAGCAGTCAGGGTAGTAGATGGCACTGGCTGGAAATAACTGCTCACTGGGTTCTACTGTTTGTTGAGCATTTATTTGGTAGTTTTAGTTCAGTTTATTTACTTATTTAGTGTCATGCACCATTAAAGGTGCCCAGCCCACATGGGCTTATAAGACACAAAAACAAACAGAAGGCAGACATCCACAAATACATCAAACAAAGAGTGTCCTCTTACTTTGAAGCCAAGCACTTAACAAAAACTGTGCCAAATAAAAAGGCTTATACTTGAACAAATACTTCAGCCTTTCTTCATCTGACATTGTAAACAAATATACAGCTACATCAGACATTTTACAAAACAATTGCATCCTCAGATCATGATAACAGGGACAATAAAACAAGAAACGCAGCATGGTAACAGTTTTCTGTTTGTTTTTTTTATTCTGTTTTATGAGTATAATTTTAATGTTTGAATTTCAAACTTTATCTCACAGATATAAAAGGTGGTGAAATAATGTGTATATGTTTTCCCTCAGTTGAACTCTCTGAACCCGCTGTATGAAGAGCACTACCTCAAAGGAAAGGACTTTGATGGCCGACTGTTTTTGAATGGAGATGAGACCATCCTTGCTCCTAAAATTGAAATGTAATCTAGTCTGTTTGTTACAGCATTTATGGTGTTTATATACATTGACCTTTTTTGTAAATTATAGAACACAAGTGGACAAAACACCAAAGAAGAACTTGCAAGAAGATGATGCTGTCCGCATCCCTCCTCAAACCCCAATCAGGTCAGCTTGGCCTTCGAGTTACATACAACTATGTTTGTAACCAGAATAATATTTACACATTTAATATATTTTTGTGTTCAGGGCTGCGATGACATCCATTCAGCAGCTAAGAGGAGATCTTGTCTCGAGTGGAGATCAACCTTCCACTAATCTGAATACGTATTTCAAAGTATGTCAATAAAAACTACTGTACATCTAACTTGTAGTCAATCAACAACTCTTAAAGAACCATTTTTTGTATTCAGAATTGCACTGTGGACCCGACGAAAGACGTGCTGGCGCGGCTGGAGACTCTAGGGCTGACCTTCAGCCATAGATTTAGCCAAGCCGTTGGTCCACGCTTTGTTACTATTGGGAAACAAGTAAGAACATCAAACATGGTCTGTTATGAGTTTGTAATTAATAAAAAAGTGATTTTCACTGTTTTTGTTTTTCAGCGATACACTCTTGGAGTCCGAATGTATTATAAAGTAATGGAGGCAATGCTGAAATCGGTATGTTATTGAAACAGTTTATAATATGTTTACAGGTCATGTTCATTTTCTTATCTGACAACATTATTCTTTAAATTTGTAGGAAGAGAAGAGACTCTCTGTGCAGAACTTCAGGTATGCTTTTTTGCCCTGTATTATACATATCAGTATGTTTTAGTGCTTTTATGGAGCTGTTCATTTTCCAACAGTAAATTGCTCAATGACTCCACGTTCCATACATCTCTTTTGGCTTGTGCACTGGAGGTCGTCATGGCAACATATGGAGGTGGGGAATGGCGTTGATTGTATGAAATTGTTTGTTTTCCCGCGATAGTCTTTAATTCTTTTGTCTGTCCCTTCCATTAGAGAGTAGTTTTAAGTCTGGAGGAAACGCTGAATCGTCTGAAAGTGACCTGTGTTTTCCCTGGATCCTGGACGTCTTTAGCCTCACTGCCTTTGACTTTTACAAAGTCATTGAGAGTTTTATAAAAGCTGAGCCCATTCTGAGTAAAGACATCGTCAAACACCTGGAAACCTGTGAGAACCTCATCATGGAGAAGATTGCGTGGCTGACGGTTGGTACTTTGTATTTGATTCTTATGTGATTGTAAAGGGCACATACACAAAAAAGTGCATGCGTAAATATTAACCTTTTTATATAGACGTTTTATAGAGAAATAGAATAACAGCATTCAAAATCAGCATTGCCATGTGACATTCTGTCAGTTTACTCAAGTTCACATTTTATTTACATTTTAATATAACTGAATCACTTGTAATTAGTCCTAATAATTGATCAGAGTTGTCGGTCATTCATTGACTACCTCTTCCCCCGGACCGAGACTCTCTGTGCACCAGTCTCCTGGAGAAGTAATAGATGAGAGGGTTGAGGCAGCAGTTTGAACTGGCCACTGAGATCACCACAGGGTGCAAAGCTTTGCTAACTTTGGCCAAGGCACAGTTGGGCAGCAGTCCAACGTGAGTAAGTGTGTAGCCCATTAGGTTGATATGGTACGGGACAAAACAGGAGAGAAACACTGCTAGGACCCAGTAGATGATGGTGAGCGTGTGTTGGCGCCGCCGGCTGTGACTGTGGTGCCTGGGATGGCGCAGCACTGACAGCACTCGGCAGTAGCTGAAGAGCAGGAGGCCTGCAGGCAGCACAAAAGTACCCTGCACCAGCCCCAGAGCCACCAGGATGATGGTGCGATGCTGTGGACAGGAGGGGTCCAGCAGACAGGGCTCGTGCTGGTGACTAGCAGCAGAGCGCAGCAGGAGCAGGCCCAGACTGAGTCCCAACACCAAACCCCAGATCAGTGAAGTCAGCAGCAGGGCCACACGCCGCCGCTGCACAGACGAAAACAGTGGGTGCACCACTGCAAAATAACGATCCACTGCGATGCACACGAGGAAGAATATACTGCCATACAGACTGATGTATTTGAGCGTGAAGGTGAGCTGACAGTAAGCTGCTCCTGGTGTCCAGAGGGTCCTGTCTGAGCGAGACTGTGCCTTTTGGTGATGATAGTAGATTCTCAGCGGTAGAGAAAATACAAAAAACATATCCGCTATAGATAAGCTGACTATGTAGATGGCAGTGCTCTTCAGGTTTTTGTAAGATTGTTTCCACAATCTCCTTAAAGCCAATGTGTTGGTCACCAATCCAACTAGGAAAATAATGCTGTAGGACACTTGATAGAAGATGAAGTGGTAGGTTGTGTTCATGGTACAGTTAAATTGAGGTATATAGGGCTTGGGTGGAGTGTGACTCATATTTCCCTGATCCATATCTGCAAGGGACTTGATGCAACCACACTTTGAGACAGAGGAAAGGAGGTTTGTTGGAGGCTGAGTTGCAGAAGAACTGTAAAACCTGCAGCAAATAAGACATTTTATGAGCTATAAAAGTTAAATCAATTTGTCCTGGAGAGACACAGTCATTATGTAGTCAAACTGTAGTAGCCAGTGCGCCTAATTAATATTTGTTTCTTTGGACAAACACAGGCTGCTTGTAAATGTGCAAATGCTTCTATAAACCAAGTAAACATCTGGTTAATGAATACAGCCAGGCAGAAAACCTCACACTCGTCTCCCCAGTTCTTGTTGATAAAGTCGAGGAAAAAGGTTTAAACCTTTTTAAAAAATTATACAAAATACATTTCTAACAACTTGCAGACATTGAATGACAAATTTACCTCTGATAATTTTACTTGTCTCTTTATATATATATATATATATCTAAATAGTCCTCCATCATGAAGTTGATTTTAGAGTTTAACAGTTAATGGGGGAAAAAAGCTATCCAATTACTCACCTTTGGCTGTAATGTCAGTAAAGCCTGAAATGAGTCTGAAGGGAGACAAACGGGTGCTTCTCCGAATGGTCCACACCTACACAGTCCTTGTTGCATCCTGTCCATCTCACTCCCCTATACTCTCCTCCTCCATAAGGTGTGTTTAATCATAAAGCACTATACCATAGCTTTGTTTTTACCATTGTTGCTTTGCTTGAGGCTCAGGAGGCTTCGTTATTAATGTGAGATTGTGAGAGTGCATGGGTCAAGTGTCTTAAGTGCCAAAAGGGGTAGAAAATCATTAAAGTCCAATAGAGTTCGGGAAATGTCACTGTTATCATGGAGATCCGCCATGTTTGCAGCTGCTAGCAAACGTTGTCCATAGACTAACATGGCGGAAGCCTTATAAAAGTTGAGAAAAGAGTCATGGAACAGCTCCATTAGCTGCTGAGTCACTGCTGGCAAATACATCTAACACACTGTAGTGTCAAAATGCTTTTATATGAACGATAGCTCCAGTATTTTTTACCTTTTTAAACTTCCCTTAGTTAAATATGGTAAAAGCTGCTGCAAATCCCATAATACTTTCTCCAGCTTCCCGTGCCACTAAAAATACAATAGGCCAGGCCATGAATGAGAGTTTGCAAGTGTGGGACAATGGATGCAAATCAGCCCATGGTTACGATCTGGTGAGGCATGTGTATGACCTGCTCTGTCCAGTCCAAAAAAACAGTCTCGGGTACAAAGAAAAAGGTATCTTTTTTAATTTCCAAACAATAAAAGCACTTTAATCAAATCATTAAACTTTTACTCTCACAAAGAGCTGACTACCATTGGCAACAGTTGAGCAGCATAAAAGTGGAACAGGCCTTTATTGAAATACAAATGCGCAGAACTTTACAATATGAAATGATATTTTATTTTTTTCTGAAATCACAAAGGGTTTGTTTGATGTAAACACCTATTGTTTTGGCAACAGTCCTGACGGTGGACATGTTGGCGGCACACGGAGCGAGCGGTTTGTCTGAGCGTTCGCACAGTGTGCACTGTTCTGTTCAAATTCTGTGGTGGAGACGTGTCGTTGCAGATCTCCTGTTTCACAATCCTCCACAACACAGCGCGGCCTGACGACTCTGCTGAAGCCAGTGCAGACCCTCAGGCGAAAACCTCCACAGGAATGCAGTAGCGCTCAGTCTTGCAGCACATATCTTAAACATGAGAGAAATTTAACATGCAATCACTGTGGCAAGACTGCTCGGCTACAGCTACTGGGATACAAAGCTTTTGATACTTATCTTAAATTAACTTAAGTATAGAAAATTTAACCCAAAACAAAGTGCTTACTTCCCTGTCAGAAGAAACCATTTCCAGTTAGGCTACCACAACGCTACAGTACTTAACACTTTAAATTTAATACTGGTTCAACATGATCAAAGCATTGACAAATACGATATTGTCCTGAACACACGCAATATATTAATAATTACAATAAATTACAACAGAAATCAGTAATACATTATTGGGTGTCACTGGGTTATGGAGTAGTGCCGTACATTGTCTCTAAATGTCTTTGCTTGTGTTTGAGTTTGTAGACTCATTGTCACACAGTTTTGACAAGGGTGGTTTGAGAGTCAGGGTTTTGGGAGTCGTGACTGGGCTGCTCCTCGAACTGTCCAGCTGCAGCCTGTCAAAAAGCCTTGCTCCATTTTGCCATCGGGTGGACTTGCGCCTTATAGAGCTCTGGATGGCGTCCGAAGTGAAGTAGTAAATCACTGGATCGAAGCAGCAGTTGGTGACCGCTATGCACAGGGCGACCGGGTAAATGCTCCGGACCACAAATTCAGCGTTGCACCCTTTTAGAACCTTGGACCGCACCATGGCATAAAAGATGAGGTTAACATTGTATGGTATGAAACAGAAGCAGAAAATGACAATGTGGACAGCAATCATCCTTAAAATCTTTGTTTTGTTAAGATTTCCCCCTCGACTGATGGTGTGGGGGTTTCTTAGGGTCCGCAGGACCATGGCCGAACAGAAAAGATTGAGCAGAAGTGGGATGAGAAAGCCCACAGTCTCAATGAACATTACCACTTTGGACAGGTCCGACCTCCACTGGCTTTTGGAGTAGTTCTCAAAGCAGTAGTGTTTAGAGGCATTCTTATTTTTGTCTGAGGTTGTGTCGAGTTGGACACCCACAGCTATTCCTCCAGAAATGATAATTGTCCATACAGCCAAACAGGCCAGTTTGGCATTTCTTTTAGTGCGAATGGTTTGTGAGCGAAATGGATACACGATGGCTAGGAAGCGGTCAAAGCTGATGCAGGTGAGGAAGAGGATGCTGCCGTACATGTTTGTGTAGAACAAAGCCACAGATATCTTGCAGAACACTTCGCTAAATATCCATTCTCGTTTCACAAAGTAGACTATTCGAAAGGGCAGACTGAGAACGAAGAGGGAGTCCGACACCACAAGGTTCATCATGTATGTGGTCGTCTCATTTCGCAGTTTCAGAGTACAAGCAAAAATGTACACGGCGGCAGTGTTGAAGAGCAATCCGACAACAAAGACCAGGCTGAACACTGCACTGTACAGAGGGTATTTGAACGCGTCGCTTCTGATGCATGTGGAGCTGTTATTCATGTTTACAGTTTGTTCATTCGAAAGGTTACAACGCTGATAGATGTTTTCTTCTTCTCTTGTCAGTTTGAAATTTCAAAATTCAACTATTCAGTGGTATGCACTTAAATATAGCTTTGTGGAAATAGACAAAAGCAATTAAACCTCTTCATCCAAGGCGTGCGACTATCCAAAGTCCTTTTGAAGATCGCCTTTCGTTTTAATCCAATGTCAAAGAAGAAAATTGTCCCCTGTAGTATTTACAACTTCTCCCTTTGACAAAATAGTCACGTGTCTGTCTCCAAAGACTCAGTGCTTTATATTGTGCTGTCCACTCCTCTTGTAGATCCAGCTGAACAAGCTACTATAAGTCGCTCTTTAGTTCAGTCACTGTGTGCATTGAAGAGCACATAGCCAAATGCTTCACCCAAAGAACTTGCTCCACCGTCAAAACCCAGAGGGTGGAGCCTTCAGTGCAAAGTCCTCCCTCTGCCCTTTTTATTACATTTGTATGTTTGCATATTTCAACTGATTGTGACGTTGGCCTTTTGTGCTTTTCAGGTTATTTTTAAATTAAATATGATCATTGATGTTGTTTTTATGTTTGCGGTTTAGTTGCTTTTTCACAAAAATACTAACCTGTCCACCCATAGTACAAGCTTTTCCTATTGCTTACAAATCATTTGAACAGAAAGCAGGTGTTGCTGGCTGGCCAAGCTACAAAAGTACTGTAGATCAAAATGATGTATTTGCTTTGTTTGTTTTATAATAGTATATAATGGCATTGCTCATTTTTTGTACATCATCACATGGCGTGCAGTATGGCACATGTACTTTTGTTTTTGAACTATGTCAGTCTGCAGCAGGGTGTGGTTATTATTACGTGCAACAAGCCTGTACCTGCAGCTGCTCTGAGCGATTGAGAAACCACAGCTACTCACACTTCATCTAGTTTGAGTCTGTGGGCTGGCAACGGTTCAAGTATGGTTCTCTGTTTTTAGGGCACTAAAGCCAAATGCTAAAACATTCCCATGCAATAGTTTACCATGAGTAAATGGCACTTCCTTTATAGATGGTAGGTGTTGGGTTTGTGGCATTGTTTCCCTTTTATCAGTTCAGTTTTTACTCAGAAGGGTGTGCTCTTGCGTCAACAAAATGACAAGCCCACTTTCCCCAGCTCTGTTTACATTAGATACTGTATACTCCAACTGATTTTTCAAAAAATATGTCCATGTAATTTCTTCAAATCCATCACTTTCTGGTTTGTATAAACTCGTAAACATTTTAGTGGAAATGTTATTATTTTTGCTTTTTTATAAGGTTACTGGTTATATTTAAAATGTATAAATTCCCCTTTTAACATACTAGTTACATTATTTACTGGTCTGAATGCAATACCTGGAATTTCTTACTTTCTTACTCGAGCCGCTGTTTGATATGTTGCATGAATGACAACAAATGGATGCTTGTAATACTGTCAGCTTAATTAACCATGGAAAAGTAATGAAAATCTTGTGTTTTCAGGGTTCTCCGCTCTTTGAACTGTTGAACCACGAGCAAGAGGCTGGTGCAGCTGAGACTCCAGTGGAGACTCCAGCCAACCTCAACCTACCACTGCAGCACAGCCACACGGCGGCTGATCTGTGAGTTCAACACACAAAGGGTTCAGAAAGGGTTCACACCGATACTTTAATATTGGGTTCGAAAAATGTGCAATATTTTTTATTGAATTGATGAAAAAAAAAAAAATTCTTCTAAACCCACTGTGTGCTGCGTATATCAACACAAAGAAGTTTCACTTGGAGAAAACCTGTTCTTCTGCCTAATTATCTTTATTACAGCTTACTAATTTCATGTTGCAGGATCAAACATTGAAATATTTTGTTTCCGCAGATATTTGTCTCCTTTGCGCCCGGGTGTGCGGGTCTTACCCCCCGAGTCTCCATCCGCCCCCAGTTCCCAGCCTATGACCCTGGCCCCTAACCAACCTGCTCCTCAACCGCCTCGACACGCCAAGTCCAACTCCCTCAGCCTCTTCTACAAAAAATGTAACCTCCAAATGAACACGTGTTATTTCAGCACCATGTTTATCTATGTTGGTGTTTTAACGTTTTTTGTTGTCCCCACAGTGTACCGTCTGGCCTACACGCGACTCAAGATGCTCTGCTCCTACCTGCTGTCCTTTCACCCCGAACTGGAGCCCATCATTTGGACGCTCTTCCAGCACACACTGCAGCACGAGTACGAGCTCATGAGAAACCGCCACCTGGATCAGGTACTTTAGTTTATTTCTGTCGGCCAAAGAAATCTTGTGACTAATCTAGTGACTATTACAGTGGTATGGTATGATCATTTTTCCAGGTCATTTCTTTAAAGCCACACAGTTGGACTTTCCTGGTTATACTGTATGTTGCTTTCATCACAAGAGCAATTACACTCAAGACCAAAATAAAAACATGCCAGCGATACAAAAAATGCTTTTTTAGCAATGAATTATCAAAAAAAATCTCTTGAGAATCCACCTTCTTGACCAGATAAATTAGTATTTCTTTTAGTTTGGACTTGGCTAACATTGAGTGGCATGTTTTTAGAATGGGTCTGCAGAGCGCCATGGTCCTCATGATCCACTTTTATTCTTTGGCTTTTTAGTTTGTGTAGTCCTCTGTTCTATTATATCTGTGTATATATCATATGTATTATTGCAAAACATGTCAATTTTGCTTCTCGACGCTGTATCATTGACTTATTTTTGCTTGCAGTTGATGATGTCCGCCATGTACGCCATCGCCAAAGTGAAGAGTGTTGATCTGCGCTTCAAGACTATTGTTACAGCCTATAAGAGCATGCCAAACACAAAACAAGAGGTGATGCTTGCTTTCATTTCATGGACTTGTGTAATACTGAACTGAGTATTTTAGAATGTCGTGTCCTCATCATATTCAGAAGTCATATACAGTATGTGTTTCCTCACCTTTTTGAGCCATGGCATATATTTTACTTGAGAAAAATCACAAGGCACAACACACAAAAAGTCTATTTATTGAAATGTAATGATAATCTAGTCTCAATTTACTTACCCAGTGTTAAACCTGGGCCGGTTTAGTTGAAAACAAAGCTGATGTTCTTGTAGGAATTGAATGTAACTTTCTTTCTTCTTTTTTTCTTCTTTTTTTTTTTTCTACACCAGACCTTCAAACACGTACTGATCTCGGAAGGAAACTACGACTCCATCATTGTCTTCTACAACCAGGTCTTTATGCAGAAGCTCAAGACAAACATCCTGCAGTATGCATCTCCCAGGGTGAGCAGCTAGAAGACGTACCGTAATTTCCGGCCTATTGAGCGCACCAGAGTATAAGTCACACCAACCAAATTTATAAAGAAAAAAAAAAAGTTCATATAGGCTGCATGTGTTCACGTAATGTGGGTGCGTAGTGCATACCTACAGTTCTGGCCTAAAGTTTACAGGCTATGTAAACTTATGCATTGCATACAATATGAATGATAACACAAAAACCTTTTATTTAACTGGTTAGAGGTTGCGTGAAGTCATTTATTGTTAAAAAAAAAAAACTATTTGTTTACGCTAGAAACTAGCCAAATATCCCTGATCAAAAGTTTACATATTGTGCATCTTGAAACGAAATATTTTCAACAAAATTCCAAGTCCTAATTTTGTCAGAGTTCTGTATTTCAGCTGAAATTAGTTTTTCTTTGCTCCTGAACAATTTTCCTGGCAGTTGTTGAAGGTCATGTAAATGTTAGATCAGGGACATTTGAGTGGTTTCAGTTTCATTATGATTTCAAAAGAGTTTTTGACAATAAATAGCTTCGCACAAGCACTAACCTTGAGTGGCAAAAAGAGATTTTTGTGTTATCATTCATATTCTATGAAAAATGGCCAAAAGATTAAAATGTTATGTAAACTTTTGGCCTCAACTGTATGTTCCCCGACGCCGATCTTCCCCCCCGTCACGCACCCGCAATTAATGACTATTTAATGACCACTATCAATGAGCCGAGGAGAGACTGAAGAGGCAGCAGCGCTGTCGGTGCTGCAGGCAAATGAGGTCGAGTTCATGCGTCGATAAAAATCTATCAATTAGCCGCATCGTTGTATAGCCCGCAGTGTTTATGGCATGTGAAAAAATAGCGACTAATACCCCGGAAATTACGGTCATTTTAATGTGCATATACAATATGTCTAATCGTACCTTATTACAATGTTTCATGTCTAATTCTTCTCTTCAGCCTCCAACGCTTTCTCCCATCCCACAAATTCCTTGTAGTCCTTACAAATTCCCAAACTCGCCCCTTCGAGTCCCAGGAAGCAACAATGTGTACATCTCTCCAATGAAGAGTCCTCGTATGTCTCCTGGGATTATGACCCCACGCTCCAGGTCAGTTCTTGGCATCACACAAATGCTTTTCACAACTCCCTTAGTAGAAATTGTAATATTGTTTGCTTTGTCTTTGCAGAATGCTGGTGTCCATTGGTGAATCATTTGGGGTGTGTAACTCTATTTCTAACAACAACAACAACAACAACAACAAAAAACAGTTAACAGTACCTTGAGTCATCTTTTTTCTGCTTTGTGTAGTTTTCAAACCGCTTCCAGAAGATCAACCAGATGGTGAATAGCAGCGATCGCTCCTACAAAAGGACTCTGGATCTCGGCCCCAGTCTGAAGCCGCATAAGAGGTTGCGCTTCGATGTGGACGGTCAAGACGAAGCCGACGGCAGGTTTGTTGAAATGGATCATACTTAAATGCATCACATAAAAGCTGTTCATTTGCAGACTGTCTAATTGTTCCCTTTTTTGCAGCAAATCTAATGGAGACTCAACACTGATCCAAAAGCTGACTGAAATGAGTAAGACATGTTTCCTTTCATTCAAAAATCACTGTCCACTTTGAGCTGTTCTAACTACAATTCAACATGGAGAGAGTCCGTCAGAACCAAAGGGAAGCATAAGGTTTCTTTGCCATACGACCTAAGACTCCAGCAAAACAATATTGGCATTGGCAAAGAGTATGAGCATTGGTGAGATGTCTTTGGACAGTGGAGGTGGATGAGACCAAACTGGGAACAGGGCAAGGCTGAAGGATTGAGGGTTGATGATTGGGTGAGGCTGAGGCGGGGGCGTGGCTGCTGCTGTGATGGGTGAAGGTGACGATACACCTAAGCTATATTTACATTTTATTTACATTTTACGTTGTTGCAAATATTTTCTTAAAAGCACTGTACCTTATTATTATTTTTTTAATTTTTATTACAAGAAATGAAAGCGGGAGTGAGTTAATTAAATTGTGGCCAAAACTAATTCCCAACATTTCTAAGATGCAAATTCTTAACACGGGTGAGTCTTTAAGCGCAGCTGTTGCCTATTCGCCAAAACATCTGCTGACAATAGCACTGATCGCAAATGACGTCACATTCATGGGTCGGACAAGAATGGCAACACGTGCAGTGTGGTTGCTATGGTTACCGCATACTCTCCTTGCAAACATCGCGTTTTAACACCCAAACATTAGTTTAAAAGTTCAAGAGGCAAATGTCAGCGACAAATGAAATGTAGCCTTGTTTAAATTACAACCAATAACCACTAAACTTTTGTAGACTTTCAAGTGCGCAGTGATTTGGTCAAACACCATCAGCTGCTGCTCTCTGCCCTGTGTCTCCCTCAAAGCTGCTGCCACAGCTGTGTGAGCAGCTAATCGCGGCTAGTAGCCCCTGTACCACAGAGATGCAAGTTTGTAGTGTGATCAAGTCAAAATCATCTCAACTCAGTGTCTGGCAGCTAACGCTAGTTTGTTTAGCATTTTCACACCCACATAATTATGCGCCAATGGCGTCCTGAAGGCTGTATTGTTGCAGACTGTGTTTAACCAAGATGTACCTGCACAGGTGTTGCTGTTGCTGGGTCTGGATGATCAATTGTTAGCTCCACCGATGAAATGCAGAGAGCAGTAAATCCCTCTCCTTACAAGCTTGTACTCAACATTGGCATTTCTCTGGATTTCTTCCAAGCTCAGGAAATGCAATGAAGTAACTCTCCTCATGGTCACAGTGTCCACATCAGAGTCACTCGGCAGAAAGCAGCAGCGTTGATTGTTACTATTAGCGCTGTTCAGGCAATATTCCCGTTCCTACAAGTGCAGTTCACACCTTTTGGGCTACAGGTCCTAAAGGATGTCCGAACTGTAGGTGGCAGTAGCGCGCTGTTCTAAAAATAGCATTTTGACGTCATTTGCGATCAGTCCTATTGCAGAAGAAAACAATAACAGCGATTACTCCTATATTGATTTACAGTTTTTATGCTAATATTGATAGTTTTGATAATGTCATGCATATTAATTAACAACGTCATGAATATTAATGAGGCTGCTATGCTCCACTGCTTTCACAATAAATGAAGGCCAGTAATGGTCAATAATACAGTCAGGACAGTAGAGGGCATCACTTGGACCAAATTCTGTCACACAAATATAAATAACTTATAGTATATATAATAGTGTTTATAATTATAAATAAACTTGTGGTTAATTTCTTCTTTCGTGAGCCATGTATGGTTCCCGCGCCTAATCCTGAATGCCTTTTCCTCCAGGCTCCACTCGTAGCCGCATGCAAGAGCAGAAGATGAAGGAGGACGCCGAATCCAAGAGGGACTGACTGAACCGACGTGACTGCACTGACACGACAAACCTTTAAGTCTTTTAGTTCACACTGAATTTTAGGAGTCATTCTTTTTTTTTAAATGACGGTTTACAGAGGCCTTTTGAAATGATGCATCATATTACAAGATTTCATGTTGAAAAATATAAAACGGTAATCATACACTCAAGTTTTAAAATGTTCAGTTATTTTAATCATGAAGTTTAATTTGTGTTTCTTTGCATTAAAAGGTGCATATTAATGGTATGAAAAAATCAACAAAATAATTTTGAGTTGAACACAATGCCACTCTAAAATCACTTTTTAATTGAATTCTTAAATGTTAATTCTGCTGACTGACGTGTGACTCCACATGTGCATCATTAGTTAATGGCTGGAGGGAAAGTTGTGATTATTGTGTGGACTGTGTTTTGTGAGAATAGGATGTACAGAAACATGACAGATGTCACAAGGAGCCGTGTAGAATTATCTGTGAACATCTTCTGTTGAAGTGTGAAATATTGGGGGGAGTGATTCATTTGTTTATGTTGTACTTTGTGTAGCTTTTAAATGTAGCATTTTTGTAATGGAGAGTTAATGTTATTTTACAGATCACTACAGTATTTTATAACTTGTTTTGCTAACAAGAAAAACAAATATTTTTGTGCCATACAACAAACCACATGTCTTTTGTAATGAATATGATACAGTTTCTGATTTGTGCTTAATAATTTAGACAAACTATGTTGGATTTAATATAAAATGACATTGCATTACATTACTGCAGTCCTGGTTTTTTGTTGATTTAAGTATTTTGTTTCAAATAAATTATTCATTCTAAATATAAAATAAGGGGCAGCACTATAAAGCATGTGATAGATTTTTTTTTATTATTGTTTTTATATTTGCTAATGGCTTGAATTCAAAGTTTCACACACTTTCTACTTTTTTTATTACTTCATGCTTTTATACTATGCCCTAAATATTGCCGTGTTAACATCTGAGCTGTAAATTCCAATGGCACATTATTTAGTTGAATAAAAGTTAAACATATAAATACTGTTATTATTACTGTGTTTTTTATATTGGGTAAAATGGGGGGGTGTAGCTGTTTCTTGTTTCGTTGTTTATCCATTGGTCTGAACTGTCTCCAGTGGGAGGACAGCAGCTGCTTCTTCTGTAACAGCCTTCTTAATTATCCCCAGCCACTGTTTCCAATGGGCTTCCTGAATGAGACAGTGTGGTGTGGCCTCAGCCACGCTTCACACTTTGAACCGATTATGTTTTAATTGGCCGGGCCCTACGGGACTTTCAAATGTGTTATTGAGTTTGTGTGTTCTAAACGCATGTAGTCAGCCGGTCGCACATGATCACAGTACAGCAAAGTGCTCGTTTGTCCTCGGTGAATGAGCTTGTGCAACACACTCTGCTATCACCTTCATCAGAGCAACTCAAAATAGACGAATTTACTATCTCTCTTCTTCTAAGAATGTGATTTGGATCATACTTGAGGAGTTTCACTAAATATTTTTCATTTGAAGGAATGGAGGACCTTACGGTAAGTTCATTTTTCATTATACTTCATGCCACTGTGCAGTTATTGTTCAATACGTACATTTAACTGAATAGAGACAGATAGCATGAATATCGTATAATTAAGTCTTTATATTTGCTGTTGTAGCCAGAACAATGGCGCGAGATTATGAACAAGAAGATGCGCTTCCCTCCGGAGCTGCTCAGTGCCATCCAGGAGGGGAAGATCGAGCTGCTGTGTGGGCTCCTGAAAACTGGAGATGGCATCATCCGGCAGCTGGATGAGTCCGA
Source organism: Lesueurigobius sanzi (assembly GCA_900303255.1). Lineage (NCBI taxonomy): Eukaryota > Metazoa > Chordata > Actinopteri > Gobiiformes > Gobiidae > Lesueurigobius > Lesueurigobius sanzi. Next base: position 16,656 of record OMNZ01000363.1, on the reverse strand, counting down.
GGACCGGCTCTGGAGGGAGGCCCTGAACCTGTCCATCCGCCTCGGTAACGAGGATGCCATGGACGCCCTTCTGCAGGGGGTCAAGTTTGACTTTAGGCAAATTCACGAGGCGTTGCTTGTGGCAGTGGACACCAACCAGCCCAGGGTGGTGAAGCGCCTCTTGGACCGCCTGGACCAGGAGAAGGGCAACAAGATGGATGTTCGCTCCTTCTCCCAAGCCATCTTTGACCGCTCCATTGACAACTCCCAGTTTGCCCCAGGGGTAACCCCTCTGACCTTGGCCTGCCAGAAGGACCTGTATGATATAGTGACCATGCTGACACAGAAAGGCCATGGGATTCCCTGGCCTCACAAGATCTCCTGTGTCTGTCTGGAGTGTCGAAATGGACGGCAGTATGACCTGCTCAAATTCTCCTTGTCCCGGATTAACACCTACCGTGGGATTGCCAGCCGTGCCTACCTGTCCATCACCTCAGATGACGCCATGCTCAGTGCCTTCAGCCTGAGCAAGGAGCTGCGTATGCTCTCCCAGAAAGAGCCAGAATTCAAGGTCTGTACCTAGGCCATACGTGCCTTTGTAAATAGATTGTGTGTGACGTTTAGTACTGAAACTATATTTTATGTGTACTTTGTATTGTAACATTGACGCTGCCTCTTGGCCAGGTCGCTGCTGTTATATTGATGATGATTCTGTCTCGTTCAGCCTCAGTACCTCAGTCTGGAGGAGCTTTGCCAAGAGTTTGCTGTAGAGTTACTGGGAATGTGTCGAAACCAGAGCGAGGTGACCACCATCCTAAACAGCTGTGGGGATGAGAGCCAGGATGCCCTGGATGAACAGGCCTTTGAGGAGGGAATACCAAACCTGTCCCGCCTCCGACTTGCTGTCAACTACAACCAGAAGCAGGTACCTGTTGTCGGTCTATGAGCACTTATATTTCATATACAGTTACTCATTCCCTGACCGTGTGTGTTCGGTGCAGTTTGTGGCCCATCCGATCTGCCAGCAGGTGCTGTCGTCAATCTGGTGTGGGAATTTGTCCGGGTGGAGAGGCAGCAGGACGGCCTGGAAATTGTTTGTGTCTGTGGGGATCTTCCTGACTATGCCCCTCCTCTGCCTTGTTTACTGGATCGCACCAAAGTCTAAGGTACTTTTCGGAACAAACATAATTGTAATAATATATATTATTATTATAATATAATATTATTGAGTCTGATCATGTTCCTCAGTGGGGTTTTAAGGGTGGAGGATGACCAGTATGATGAAGAGAGCTTCTAAAATTGTTTTGTTTTGGCATTGAATCATCTGTTCAAACAGGTTGGAAAAATACTTAAGATCCCCGTCATCAAGTTTCTCCTCCACTCTGCCTCCTATCTGTGGTTCCTCATCACGCTGCTGGGAGAGTCTATAACCATGGAAATGTACCGGGACAAGTTCGCCTCCAGGCAACAAAACATTCTGCACAGTTCTTTCCACATGGTGTGGGTGGTTGGTATGTTTACTATTACAACATTATAATCACAGCTTGATATAAATCGTCATTTTAAAAACACATTAGAAACGTCACGTCACAAAGACTTGGACAGTTTTTTTGTTGTAACGAGACAACAGCCATTCTGAAATCTCAATTTGGCCATAAAATGACTCTCCTGGCAGGCTGGCGTAATGTAAATTGTTCTGTTGTTGTAGGATTTTTCTGGTATGAGTGTAAGGAGGTGTGGATCGAGGGCCTGCGCAGCTATTTCCTGGACTGGTGGAACTGCCTGGACATGATGGTGCTGAGTATGTACCTCGCTTCGTTTTCCCTGCGTCTCGTGATCGTGCTAAAGGGATATTTCCTCTGTCATGACCACAGCCAATCGGACGACTGCATCTACTTCACTCAGACTGGTGAGTGAGCATTGTAGCTGCCTTTGTGTCTGACATAATACTCAAACAGGCTTTTCGTTTTGATCATCTGACTCATTTTCATTATACACCAACCTCCGCCCTAAACCACACCTCACATAAGTGGCAGTTATGGAGATGCTCTGAACCAGTGTCTAGCCAAGGATATCTATTGCCTCTTTTATCACATTATCCTGTATTCCACTTGCGGTGTCAACCTTCATATACAGCAAATACAGTATATATACAGTGGGTCTTCAGCCTGTAGTTCAGGAGGCTTCACTCATCTCCAAGTAGCACCTCAAAGGCTTTCTACATTTCTAATCAATCTTGATCAGTCAAATTACATCTTGAAAGGAACTTGTATGCATGGACCCAAATTCCAAGGCATTTTACAAGCTTTATTGTCAATTTTGCCACACATAAAGCACTGAGAAGACCAAAATTGTGTTATCTCAAATCAATAATTACAGACCAATATCAAATACATACAAATATACACAAAATAGGGGGCAGCAGAGGGTGGGATGTAGGGGTGAAACAAACTGTCCTTGGGTTTAAAAATATATCTTTTTCAACTTAAACATTAGGAAGGAATAAGAATAAGAAAAGGAATGCTAGATTGATGTACTGTATGTCACAATGTACAACATGTTGCAGTGCGCGATGACTGGCGCCAGGAGGACCCCCAGCTGATTTCAGAGGTGCTGTTCGCAGTCACCAGCATGCTCAGCTTCACTCGACTGGCGTACATCCTGCCAGCTCACGAGTCCCTGGGAACTCTGCAAATCTCCATTGGCAAAATGATTGACGATATGATGCGGTACAGTATTGTAGTGTAGTCAGTAAGTTTGTAAGCAGACGATCACATGAAGATGCCGAAGGTCATGCCTCGTGTCTCTTTTTCAGATTTATGTTTATTCTGATGATCATCGGAACAGCTTTCCTCTGTGGCATTAACAATGTTTATGTGCCATATGTAATCTCTCCACATCTGGGCAGGTAAAGACAAAAGGACCACAGCCCAAACACTCTAACGAATAACACATAACACTTTTAATGACTCAAATTACTTGTATTTAATCTCATTTTTTCACGTTAAACAACAACTTTGTTTTACATTTAATTAACAGGGTTATATGGAAAAGGTTGACATAAGATTTTCAATTACCGTATTTTCCGGACTATAAGTCACATTTTTCCTCATAGTTTGGCTGGTCCTGCGACTTATACTCAGATGTGACTTACAGTATATATTAAAATATATAATTTCACGTTATTTTCACACTGACAGCCTCAAGAGGGGACTCTAGGGTTGTGTACCGGTATCTTTTGCGTTATGTTAGCATAGCTGTTGTTGTTTTCTATTCTGTTGTTATCATTATAACTTGCCTTTCAAGATGGACTGTCTGTTCTTGGACTCGGGTTTTGTAAAATAAATTTCCCCCCAAAAATGTGACCTTAGTCCAGTACGACTTATATATGTTTTCTTCTTCATTATAATTGTTTTGGCTGGTGCAATTTACAGTATACTCCGGAGCCACTTATAGTCCAGAAAATACGGTAATTCCAAAATGTTTCATTCATTTTAATTGAATCATAATTCCAAACATTTTTAGAGTCGAGAAATCCCATGTTTGTGTTCTCTCATCTTAAAAGCCCTGCATCTGATGAAAAAATAAAAAATAAAGTGTTAGTTATGGTTCAAAACTTTCAGAGACCAAAAGTAAAGTTAACAACAAGTAATCTGCTCGTTAAAAAATACTTAATATACATAATTAATTAAATACACACACTTCTTTCACAAACATGTACTTTTACTGAAGGAGGACAAAACTAATTTTGTTTTACTATTAGTACTAGTGACCTTTATATTGTAGAGTAAGCCTATGTAGGATAAATCTTCTTAAACATTACCTTATTAGTGTCTGAACATAAAAAGTTAAAATCAAATTTTGATTTTGGAAACACTTTTATTGGTTTGTCAGAATTATTTTACACAATAAAAAAAATAGATTTAGCATGATGTGACATGAAAAGTTTGCATTTTTTCTTGGTTGTGAAGCCCATCCACTGACCAAAGTCAAAGCTTGTCTAAGCTAGACCTAAAAATATGACACAGCTTACTATTTTAATAGTAAGTGCACATTCTACATACTTTTGAATACCTCATTTGAAATTTGGTAAAATATCAACTGCGTGTTTTTGTAGGTTTAACGAGACATTTCACTTCCTGTTCTGGACCATGTTTGGAGTGGCCAGCCAAGACTATGTGGACATGCCCCAGTTTGTGTTGGCAGAGTTTGTCGGGAGGATTCTGTATGGCATCTTCACCCTCGTCATTGTCATCGTGCTCCTCAATATGCTTATAGCTATGATCACCAACTCATTCCAAAAAATCGAGGTTAGGGTAACTTTTGCGTTGGCTCTTATTTTGTTAATAAGAATTTTGGCAATGTATGCAGTGATTTTTAAAACTTTGCTCAGGATGATGCAGATGTGGAGTGGAAGTTTGCCAGGTCAAAGCTATACCTCAGCTACTTCAGAGAGGGTCTCACTATGCCTGTTCCTTTCAACGTCATCCCATCGCCCAAAGCTACTTTCTACATACTTAGGTACGCATCTAAACATTCTGCATAGCGTTAACCTGCCAGCATAACTGCCCAAGTCATAAGGTTTGATGAAATGAAGATGTTTCTTGGATGTGTCAAGTAATGATACATGCCAATGATAAAGTACCCAAAGATACAGCAGTGTTTGGTTTAGTTTCAAGTTTAATGAATAGAATTTGTCCAAAAAATAACTTGGGCCATTATGCTAGAAGTCTGACAACATGACAAGCATTACATTGACTGTCCATCAGGGCTGGCCCTGCCTAATAAGCACTCTATGCAGCTGCTTAGGGCCCCGAGACCACCAGGGGGCCCCCAATAGTGTATTTGTACTACAGCTGTTGTGTGCCTCATACATTTCCCTAAAACATCCTGTGTCTCCTCAAAATAACTAGTGCACTGTAAAAAGAAATCTACAAATAAGTAAAATTATCAGTGTATTTGCCCTAGATTTCAGTATCTAATTTTAAGAAATTTACTCACGGGATAAGATTTTTACACTGAAATTTGAAAAATTCATCAACAACAACAGCATTCTTATTCCAAGTAAGCTAATATTGTTTTTATCTAATTTTGAGTGTGATTGGATATTTTTTTCTTAATCTAAGCATAAAAACGTCTCCCCACTGGCGAAACTGTTGAAATTGTTTACTGAAATCATGGGCAAACAAATTTTAAACAAATTTGACTAATTTCTAAATGTCTTTTTGCAGTGTAGTCTATTTTCTTTCATAAACATAGTCAGGTTGAAGAGTGGGGCAATTGACTCATGTGTCTCATTCATTTATAAGGTGAACTTTATTGTCCCCGTAGGGAAATTTGTCCTCTGCATTTGACCCATCCTGCGAAGCCGCTGGGGCTATCCATCAGGAGCAGTGGGTGACCGCAGTGCAGCGCCCGGGGACCCCTCTCCAGATCAGGGTCAGAATCACCTGGCAGGAGGATTAACCTAATGTGCATGTTTTGGGTTGATGGGGGAAACCGGAGCACCCGGAGGAAACCCATCCAGACACAGGGAGAAACATGCAAACACAGAAAGGCCCGCACGGTCCGGGAATCGAACCCGGGACCTTCTTGTTGTGAGGCAAGAGTGCTATCAGCCACCTCAGTACCCTTTATGGGAAGATGTATCCATCCAAAATGAAATTGAAGTTGCAAGGGCCCCATGACATAATTTGGCTTAGGGCCCCGTAAATGCTTGGGCCGGCCCTGCTGTCCATAAACCGACCTGGCTTTTTAACAATAATATGTTTCTTCAGAGGAATCTTCCGGCGACTTTGCTGCTGCTGTACGTGCCACCCCAGCACCAGGTATCCCCCAATAACCTCTGTTGTAAGTATACGTTTAACCCATACTATGTATTGAGATTTAAATGAATGCCTTATCTTCAGGTTTGTTGTGTGTTATTAGAACAACGAACAGAGCTCAGATGATGGTCTGCCGTACAGGCAGCAGGTGAGCGGTGCTCTGGTGCAGAGATACATAGAGTCAGCGCGGAGGGAGTTCGAAGAGACCAAGAGGAAAGGTATTGAAATATGGACAATGAACATGCTGCTAAAATAGTTTAAATAATAAGTCAAAATCTATAGTCATGTTTTAGCCTCTGTGGTGGTGTTGAGTAGAAAAGCGTAACTACTTTATCAATTCATGTATGAAGTACAGCTTTTCTGTGTGCATGGTATTCACTTTCAGTATTGAAACAAGATTCATTTACAGTATAGTAATTTTCAATTGGTGGGTCGGTACTTTGCCTGAAATCCCTTTTGATATAACGTTTCTGAGTCAGCCTTTTTTGCTTGAATACTCCATGAATCAATATTGCATTTTGATATTAATTACTACAAATTGTTTTTATTGTAAGTTGAAATTAATGGGGTTTTTTTTTGGGTTGAGTCGAAAAGAATCACTGATTGACTGAACATGCTTTAGCTACTTCAATTCACTGAATGAATATAAGCATGCTGTTTTTGCTGTTCTACGCCTGGAATAACATGTCTTGTTGTTGTCTTTTGGAACTTTCAGCTAATACTTTATGCTTTTCCTTCAGACATTGGTAATCGTATCACTGAGCTGAGCAAAGCTGTCGTTCGATTGCACACTGACATGAAAGTGGTGCACCAGCTCCTGGTAGACGACGGACACACTATCAGCGATGGCTCTTCAAAGGACAGCGCATCTTTCCTCGGCAAGTACATCATTGGGGCCAAGAACAACTTCCGAGGTTTCAACAGTAGACAAGATGATAAGACCCCATCTCTTCAAGTGGTCGTGCACAGTGATGATCAAGAAAAAACCTACACAGGAGAGGTTGAAGAAAATGAGTCCAAGGCAACTGAAAGTGATGTGGTGAAGATGGAGGAAGGAAGAGCCCAGGAAGCTAAAGACAAGAAAGAGCACGTCCAGGCAGATGAAAATGAAAATACTGATCATGAATCTAAAGAGGAGTCAGCAGTGCAGAGAAGTAATGTGGTCAAAGCTAATGTCACCCAGGATGAAGGAGAGACTAGTCAAGGAAACTCTCAAACCGGCGATCACCAAAAACAGGAAAATAAACAACAGACTGGCACCACAATGCTTGTAAACCGATTTAAAGACTTGGAGGCTCAAAACAAAACTGCAGAGCCCAAATGGATGAAGGGACGAAAGTTTGAACACATCTCTGAGAACGGCACCAAGGACATTAACGTCAAACCTGGAGCCTCGTCTCCGACAGGAAGCAGCAGTTCTCAGGACACAGGCTTTGGGTCGCAGGAGGGGGACAGGTCCATAGATGGAGTGTGCGGTTAGTAAGTCATAGGACCTGTCTCTTGTCTCATGTGTTCACTGTGGTGTAGCCAATATAAACTCGGGTTTCGGCCCCGGCTCCCCGAGGTGCTGACCTGTGATGTAGTGTGCTTGTAAGACAACGCCCCGTTGTGTTCAGCACCTTGTTCTCCTGTAGTTGTTCCAAAGGGTGAACTGTAGGTCCATGTACAGTGGCTTGGGACAGATCTATTACTGTATTCACTAGATACAGTGCTATGCAAATAGTTAGGCCCCCCTTGTCAAACTGTTAATGTGAACAAGTAAGCAAGAGGTGAAGTTACCTCCAAAAAGCATGAAGTGAGACATTCCCATTATATTTCAAACTAATTCATGTTTTATTTCATCTTTTATATTTTACAACTGATATTCTAGCAACACGTTTTAGTACAAAGAAATAACTCACTGTAACAATTATTTTAGCTTCAATTTAATAAAAAAATATGGTGGTTTTAAATGCTACAATTTCATTTATACAGAAGTTTAGTTTACTTGTCATAATATTGCTTTCATTAGCAGAGCAATGCCTTGTTTACTCCAAAGAGTAAGTTTGTTTAGCTTTTAAGAAATAGTAAAATTTCTTAAAATTTTACTATTATTACTATTAGATTATACAACCATTTCTACTTGGTTTCTAATGTGAATTTAAAAATCTCGTAAATCTTTGTAATATTCAATATATAAAATAATGAACATAGAACATGTTAAATATATAATTGCCGATAAAGGTCTTTTGTTACACTAAAAAGGAACTGTTAATGTGTGTACATCGTGTAGTGTGACGCAGGTGTCGGCTTGTTCCACTTCAGTCCCATGAGGCCCACAACATGGACACTTCCCTTCATTAATTTGTCACCTGCAGCATCACTGGTCCCAAGGTACACCTGAGACTCAGCACTGGAAACTGGAAAATAACACTTGCAAACACTAAAACTTGTAGAAGTGCTCCTAATTCTGTTTGCCTTTGTTTTATATTTTCTTTCAGCTTTTCATGGGATATTTTATGGTTAAATAAACACATTTAGTAGGTTAATATTTAAATACCAAAAGTTTAATTTCCCAAACATTTTAAAAAACAATTTCAATGTCACAAATGTAAAAGGAAAAAAGACACACATGGATTAAATAGCACCTTGCCAATTCTATACAAAACACATTCAATATTTCCCGATGGATTAAATAACTGTAGACTTGATTAAAAAACAGTAAAGAGGTAAAAACACCTGAGATGAAATGTTCACGTAAAAGCTTGTAAAACGGTGGTTGGTTGAAAGTGCTTAGGAGCCGCACATGAGGCATTCGTCCCGGTTGGCTAACGAGCAGACCATAGCGGCCGTGTTCTTTTCTCTGGACTCCTCCTCGCTGCTCTTGGCCGCCTGGGCCTCCTTCAGTTTCTCTTTGTCCAGAGTGAACTGAATGGGGTTGGCTGCGGGCTTCGTGCGCAGGTAGTACATGCCAGTTTTCAAGCCCTGGGAAGCAACAAGATCACATTAAATAAATTGGGGGGCCTTCAGAGCTACAAAGTTACTTCCAGAAAAAAAAAAAAAACGATTTAGATATTGATTTGATTCTTTTGCTGCATGCATAAATGAAGTCAAAGGGGGATTGTGGCTTTAGTTATTGATTAAATTCAGTTCAATAAATCAGGCTACAAATTAGGTACAAGAGAAACGGACTCATTTTAACACTGTATTGTGAAAATTCTGTTTTTTCAATTTTAATAAAAATGTTTGCAACGTTTCCCCCTTTTTCCCTATTATTCTAATCTAATTCATCTCAAATGAATAATAGTTACGTCTTGTAGTATTCTTAAGGATCTGGTATTGTAAATATTTGAAAGTTACTGAGCCCAATGTTGCTGTAACTTACCAACTTCCACCCATAGAAGTGCATGCTGGTGAGTTTTCCGTAGTTTGGTTCAGCGATGTGAATGTTCAGAGACTGGCTCTGGTCGATGTAAGCTCCACGGTCGGCCGCCATCTTAATGACCGTCTTCTGCGATATTTCCCAAACGGTTTTATAGAGCTGCTTCAGATCGTCGGGAATGTCTTCAATATCCTGTGGTCAGACAGATCCACAAATAAGTGACAACGTTCGTCCTTGAGCGTGTCTGAATCAACGTTTACACTTTTAAGGGAGTTACCTGAATGGATCCATTATGAGCGATAAGTTGGTTCTTCATTTCTTCGCTCCACAGCCCCCGCTCTGTGAGGTCTTTTAGCAAGTGAGGATTCACAATCTGAGGAGAAAGCATACAAAGACTTTACATGATACTCTTAAATAGCATAAACAGGGTATATGCAGGAATACTGAAGTCAAATGTAATACCTTTAAGATTGACACCACATTAAATGCACTCCTTCCAATACTTTCTAAAGTGCCCTCATCAAGACATTAAACATACAGTATTTTATTTACAGGGTTTACAATAGCAAAATCAGATTCTAAAATGCAATGTTATTTACAGTGATTGAAAAATTCCAAATACTTTACAGAATTAAACCAATTAACTTTAGAGGTGACGGTTTATACAGACTACAGTCTCTTCATTGGGTTGTAAGTGTGTGTTGGGGATGGGACAATTTACAAAATTAACAATTCTATTCAATTTACACACATCGCTCCTATTCTTGCGTCTTTGCACTGGCTCCCAGTTCATTTTAGAATTGATTTTAAGATTTTATCGTTTGTTTTTAAAGCTTTGAATGGACTGGCCCCACAGTACATCTCGGACCTCATCCAGATATACCCTCCTGCGCGCTCTCTGAGGTCCGAGGGCCAGGTCCAGCTCGTGGTGCCTAAGGCAAGACTAAAAACCAGGGGGGACAGAGCCTTCTCTGTGGTCGGCCCCAGACTCTGGATCACCCTGCCCCTCCATGTTCGAACTGCTCCCACTGTGGAGTGTTTCAAGTCTCGTCTTAAGACCCACTTTTATTCTCTGGCTTTTAACGCTGCTTGAGTTGTGTGGTCCTCTGTGTTTTTTATTTTTTACTCTGCTTATTAAACTGATTTAATTATTTTTTATCTTATTTATTATTATTATTTTATTGATTATTCTCTTGTTACTTTATGGTAATGCTTTTTATCCTTTGCAGTACTTTGGAAACTGTTTTAGTTGTTTAAATGTGCTATACAAATAAAGTTGGATTGGATACAATTTGCGGGTATACAGTATACTTCCCTCCAAAATGAAGACATCCTAAATTGTGATTAAGAGTTAATACTTTTCATGGGTCTTCATTTGGTTAATTTGAATTGAGAACTTTTAAGACACCGTGATAAAAAGGGCATTTTAGTGTCACTCCAGGGCCAGTCTGTTCACCTGCTACCGACCTGAAACTCGCCTGACAGCACCCGCCGAGTATAGATGTTGCTAGTGTAAGGCTCAATGGACTCGTTGTTGCCGAGGATCTGGGCAGTGGACGCTGTGGGCATTGGAGCCAAGAGCAGGCTGTTCCTCACACCATGTCTGAGTAATCGAGCAGAAGACGAGGTTAAATATTGTCTACAGTACAGAAAAAAAAGAAATGTAGCAAAGACTTGAATAACAACTTACTTGGCAATTTTCTCCTTCAAAGCTGTCCAGTCCCATAGATCTGTGGGCGTTTTGTTCCACATGTCGTACTGAAGGATCTGATAAACAACATTTAGCCATTACAATAATAAAACATAAATAAAAGTATGTAAAAATTAGCAACAGAGAACACGACTCACCCCTTTACTAACGGGAGAGCCGACATATGTTTCATAAGGTCCATGTTCAGCAGAGAGTTCACAGCTCGCCTCCAAAGCTGCATAATAAATGGTCTCAAATATGTGGATGTTGAGGAGCTGGGCCTCTTCACTTTCAAAGGGATAACGCATGAGAATGAAGGCGTCTGCAAGACCTTGAACACCGATCCCAATAGGTCTGTGACGCATGTTAGACCTGCGAGCCTATAAACACAGGCCCAAAATGTTAAATCAATCTACATTTATTTATCAAACATTTTAAAAGTTTGAATTACCTCAGGAACTGGATAGTAGTTGATGTCTATGATCTTGTTTAAATTCCTGACAATGACTTTAGTTACAGCCGCTAGCTTTTTGAAGTCAAACTTTTTCCCCGAAGTGACATACATGTTGAGGGCGATGGATGCCAGATTACACACAGCAACCTAGGATAGAAAAACATGGTTAATTTACAAGTTCTGTGTAGATTTTAATTGTCCCATTTAACTATTAACCTCGTCTTTGCTTGTGTATTCCACTATCTCAGTGCACAGATTGCTGGACTTGATGGTGCCTAGATTCTGCTGGTTGCTTTTCCTGTTGCAGGCGTCTTTGTAGAGCATGTAAGGCGTTCCGGTCTCCGTCTGCGACTCAATAATGGCATACCACAGCTGCTGGGCCTTCACCACTCGCTTGGCTTTGCCCTCCTTCTCGTACCTGGAAAACAAATGAGAGCAGAGTTAAACAGAGGCAGTTTTGATATGCCGAAATATAACAGAGGCTTGGTGGTTAGAGCGGTCACCATCAGGCAGTTTGATGTCACAATACTGTCGTAGTGGCCATGGGTAAGAGCCTCACCTCTGTCACTTTGCATCACAGGGTAGCTCCAGGTTTGGCCAAGACTTTTAAAAACGTTTTATTGCCATCACAGTTAAATGTAATGCCACTATCGCAGGCCAAAGAAAGAAAAATGTTGTAATTTGTCAAACTACCTGGACAGTTTGTGGAATGTAGGCTACAAGGTTTATACATGTTATGCAATATTTATAAAAGAGTGGTCATTTATTCAGGCTGTCTCAATATCAGGAAAATAAGAGAAAATTTAAATACACCAGATTAAAACCAGGTCTATCTACTTACCAAAGAATATTGACATGACAACAAGGTGACCAATTCTAACACAATGATGAAATAAATGCTTTATTTAATACTTATTTTAGTATTAAATTAAAACTATGTATTTGGTCTTAAACCTTAATGCAAGCTCTGTCTCATAATAAAATGTTAGTTTGAGGTTTTAATTGTGTAGAATTGTTAAAACGTGCGGAGAAAAAGTATCATCTCTGGCTATGTGTGCCAATTCAACAAGAAGCTTGTGGGCCTCCAAAAATTGATCTGAGGGCCGCACTTTGGGCACCCCTGCTGTAGTGTATGAATAATGGAATAAATTGTATAAACTATAACTGAAAGTGTTCCACAGACTTATGTTCTATCGTATCTTACCGAGTATAAAGCTTCTCAAACTCTTCTCCCCAACACTCCTCCAGACCTGGACATTCATTGGGGCACATCAGGGACCAATCCTAACAGGAGATGACAAGTTAGTTGCGTCTAAACAACACTTTCCCCTTTATGTCAATGTATGTTGTATTCACCCCATTGCTTTCAACACGCTTCATGAAAAGGTCTGGGATCCACATGGCATAGAAGAGATCTCTGGCCCTCTGCTCCTCCTTGCCGGTGTTTTTCTTTAATTCAAGAAAGTCAAACACATCAAAATGCCACGGCTCGAGGTAGATCGCGAAGGCTCCGGGTCTCTAAACAAATTAAAAGAGACAGAGTTACTAACATGTCATATAAAAATCTAAATATACTGGAGAATCGCAAATGTCACCTTGTTTCCTCCTTGATCAACGTAGCGTGCCGTGTTGTTGTACACCCGCAACATGGGGACCAGGCCGTTCGAGTTACCATTAGTCTGAAAATTATCAGAAGTTATGAACATTTCAACATGAGCAAACCAATCTTTACCAGATTTTGGTGTAGACGTACCCCTGCAATGTAACTGCCTGTCGATCTGATGCAGCTGGCGGCTATTCCAATACCACCAGCTGATTTGGAGATGAGGGCACACTGCTTAAGAGTGTCATAAATGCCCTCGATACTGTCATCCTTCATGGCCAAAAGGAAGCAACTGCACAACAATAAGTACGTTAACACAGGATGCATGGAACAACGCGGTCAGCTTTAGTGTAAAAAAACGAGAAAGGCATCAATTACCTGGACAGCTGAGGCTTGTTGGTGCCAGCGTTGAACAGTGTGGGTGAGGCGTGAGTGAACCATTTCTCGGAGAGCAGGTTGTAGGTCTCAATGGCAGCGTCGATGTCCCTTTTATGAATCCCAACAGCCACTCTCATGAGCATGTGTTGTGGCCTCTCAGCAACTGCACAAACAAAAAGGATGAACAATGTCATCGTGATTGTCCAATGTGTATTTTGTAATATGACAATATACATAATACAATATATAAAAAGAGATCCAGCTATTACTAACCTTTGCCATTGATTTTTAAGAGGTAGGATCGTTCCAAAGTCTACACAGAAAAAAAAAAAAATGTATGGATACTGGAGGTGGCATTGAGGTATTATTAAGCAAATCTAAATTAAATCTTACCTTAAATCCAAAGAAGTTGTATGAAAAGTCTCTGTCAAAAATGATGGCCGAGTTGAGACGCTACAAAAGAAGGATATCCTCTTAAAACATCATCAACGGAATCTGTGTTATAAAATAATAACAACTTACAGCTTTGTTCTCAAGCACAATGTCCAATGTCTCCTTTGAAATCATGGGAGAGTGATGTTTATTCAGTGGATTAACATAGTTGTATATATCCTCCATCACATCTAAAAGAAAAAAGGTACTGAATATTGGTCAAGCAAGGTGATGCAGTAACAATAAAAGTCTTATACATACCACTGAATACTTTCTTTGTCTCTTTGTGCAAATTGGACACAGCGATGCGTGCAGCGAGGATGGCATAGTCAGGGTGCTTGGTGGTCAGTGTAGCAGCTGTCTCTGAAGCCAGAGTGTCCAGCTCCACAGTGGTCACTCCACTGTACAGCCCCTGGATCACCTTCATAGTGATCTGTGCCTGAAAGCATGAATGAAAATGTAATATAATGGTCACCTCATATGTAATATAATATTTGAACTTATTTAAATCAAAATTACCGGATCCACAAAGTCAGCATTAAGTCCATAGCAAAGCTTCTGGATACGGGAAGTTATTTTATCAAAACAAACTGCCTCCTGGCGTCCATCTGAAAGAAGAAAAAAAAAAAAATTGTTAAGTGATAAATTAAGTATAATACCAAATATAAGGTTTTATTTGGTTAAACGTGACAAGGATAAACTAAAGTGAATCCACAGTAATGAATACAGTGTATAGTCTGTAGTAAAACACCTGTCCAGCCAGTTAACTACTACAACAAAGGCTTCTTCGCGCCAACGCTCAAACGTCAAAAGCAGTCAACAAAGCGACTCCCTGACAAGCCCGAGACATATCAGCTGTGCACAGATATGTACAGTGACTATACTTAAGATACTCTTGTTTCAAATTTTATGTACAGGAGTATGCCAGCTGAACAAATTATTATACAGCATTAAAAATAAGGCAGGTCCTTTGTCTATTTCAAGATACAAAATTGAACAATAATCAAAGTGACGCATTTTTGACAATGTTAAAAAAAGAAATAAAAAAAAAAAACTCAAAACGCTGTATTATTTTAGTTTTGTTTATCAAGCAGAAGTTTGACTAAATATAACTAAACATAAAAGCACAATGACTTTCCAGGATATGAACTCCAGTGAGCGCCTTACCTCGCTTTATGACGTGCATTTTGTCAATATTGTAAGCCTGGCTCCACAGATGATAAACACTTCTTCTACTTTGTTGCAAAACGAGGGAAAGAGTCCCGTTCGGCAGCAGCAGCAGTAGTAGTAATCCTGCTTATTGCACAGAGAGGATGGATCTCCAAACTCAGTCGGATCTCGAACTGAAGCGCCAACAAAGTCAAACACTGGTTACGCTTAAACTGGGGCCACGCCTCAACCAATCAGCGACGACTTCCACAGAGCTTTTAGCCAATGAAAAGACAGCGGCTCCTTCTTCCGGCTGGTGAAATGTGGCGGGAGATTTTCCAAACAACGGGTGA